>CM077243.1:20234078-20291578 GCA_039654775.1 Spinibarbus caldwelli | reverse complement strand
AGGTGTCCTAACAGAGTATCTCCAGGTGTAGATCATCACAGTACCTATGAAAATGTCCCACTAACATCCGACAACCACAAAATCCAAAAAGTTTTTTTTTAATATTAATTTAGCACTTATCAATACATCTATATGTACAGGGGGGCAGTCGTGGCCTAATGGATAGAGAGTCGGGCTTGTAACCCGAAGGTCGTGGGTTCAGTCTCGGGACAGATACATATATATATATATGTGTGTGTGTATGTATCTGTCTGTGTGTGTGTGTGTGTGTGTGTGACTCAAAACCAGTCATTAGGGTCAATTTTTTTGAAATTGAGATTTATACATCATCTGAAAGATTATAGCACATATCTATAGATATAGGGTTATATAGATTTATATATCTGTATCTACATTTGTGTCTACATTTGCTGTCAAATGATTAATCATGATTAATTGCATCCAAAATAAAAGTTTTTGTTTACACAATATATGTGTGTGCGCTGTGTATATTTATTATGTATATATAAATACAAACACATACAGTATATATTTTGAAAATATTTACATGTATTTACATGTATATATTTATATTCATATAATTTATATTATATATATATTTAATATATAAACAACATATTTTTCTTAAATATACACATGCATGTGTGTGTATTTATATATACATAATAAATATACACAGCATACATTATTTGAGCAAAAACTTTTATTTTGGATGCGATTTGACAGCACTAATTTATATATATATTTTTTAATTATGTATTTATATATTGATTTATATTAATTAATTCATTTTTAATATTTATTGTATTTTATTATTATATTTAAATGTTTATTATTATTTATATTGATTATATTTTTATATATTTTTAAAATTTATTTTTATATTTTGTATATTTTTACATTTATACATATTTATATAAAAAAATATTTTCTTGTTTTTTATTCATTCATATATATATATATATATATATATATATAAATTATTTATGTATTTAAATATTGATTTATATTTATTAATTTTTAATATTTATTATATTTTATATTTATATATATTTTATAAATTATAATTAGATTTTATATTTGTTTATATTTCAATCTTTTATGTTATACAAAATATAATATTTATATTAGTTTATTAATATACATTAATTTATTTATTTACATGAACTGCTAATTCGCTTGCTTTTGATGTTTTATAATGCAAAGGCATAAATATTTTTGCATGACAAGTGCCCAGACACTTTTTGTAAAAGACCCTCAATGCTACTTGCAAGCTGGAATTTCTTTCTTTTTTTGGGATAAAACCTCTTGTAACTGAAGTGTGCGAAATTTCAAAGCTGCACTGAAAGGGAAAGGTAATCCAGCTAGATGCACCGCCTCAGAAGAGACCTGGAAGAAAGCACTTTGTCTCACCATCTGGGCCTGTACTCGCCCATCCCATTAGGACGCCACATTAAAGAGCAGGTACAGTAATTGCGAGAGCCGGCCGACTGGAGAGCAACCTGCAATACTTTCACTTGTCCAAAGAGAGAGGGAGGCAGAGGGAAAAACTTTCCTCGCACAGCAGATTCATCTTGCAACAGCTTCTAAGGACTGCCAAACAGATGCCAGTACAATTGCTTGTCTTTTTTCCTCTTCCCCTGCAATCTAAGTATGGCGCCCATATGGCTGCAGCTGAAGGGAGTGATTGTTGGTATTGTTCATTTTGTCAGTGATCCTGGGTGATGCGGGAGCACTAATGATAATGCTGTGTGCAGATGTGTGTTGGGTGCAGACGCTCATTGAGGAGGGCGACTCTTCGCTCATTCACTGTCTGCGGCCTGCTTGATCTCAGGCTGGGACGGGGACGCACGCAGCTGATGATGTCAACAAGAACACGCAGATGTTTTTGTTGGTGGGATGACTGTTGAATGTGTCAAATTTGTTCTGCATATTTACTCCAAGAATACCTTGGTGAAACAAAACTAGTCACTGAGTCATTCAGAATGAGGAAATGAAATACAGATGTGAAGCTGAAATTATGAGCGTCTGACTTTAATGAAATTCAGTGTTGAGGTTGCGCTACTGTTTCTGACAAATGACCTGCCCCCTAAGATTTTTAAACCAAGTGGATTTTAATTGCAACTTCCAAATAAATGTGTCTTTAATAATTAGGTTTAATGATTATTGTTGGTCTAAAACACTGTGGCAGAAAATCACCCAGTCACATGCAACATCCACAAATCATTCTGCCTTTATCATTTCAGTAATGATAAAAGTTAGATTATAAATTAGTAAAAGCATGTATTTCACCAAATAGATGCTAACAAACATGTTTTCCGACGGAGGTACATCAATAAAACTAGAAAAAATACTATCATTATTGTAGATATACTTATCACAGAATCTTTCAAAAATATTTTAGATAATTGATGCTAATTGTGCAAGTCATGCCAAATTACAATTTGTGTTATATGCATCAAACCTTGATAAATTGCAGCTGAAAATGATTTTTACATTTACATTTTATAATTTAGAAGCTGTTATTTTAGCAATTTTCAATTGGTTTCATTTTTATATTTTAAATTTTATGTTTTAGTAATTTAGTTATATACTGTAAAAATTATTTTTTATTTTATTTTATTTATTTTTTGATTATAAGATTATTTGAGTACATTTGACAAGAAAATACCATTTTGGTATTTCTGCTTAAAAACTGAATGTTTAATTCAATTTATTACCTACCATTTCTTTGTAATTTTTTTGTGAAATTTACTAACAATTTCCAAAAAAAAAAAAAAAAATTCAAAGTAATTTTTAGTAGTGTGTGCCTTTGTCATTTTTATTCTTCTTCTTATCATTTTTAATATTTCTATTTAATTTTAATTTTTAATATTTCTGTCTAATTTATTTTTATTTCAGGTTTGGTTTTAGTAACTTTAGTACTTTTTGCACTTCAACTTAAATTATTTGATTTCAGTTATTTGCCAAAGCCACTTTTCTAATTTTCATTTAAGTTTTTTTTTTTTTTTTTAGTTTTCCATATAATATTTATATTTTGTCCAGCTTTATTTCAACAACTGAAAACTATTTTTAATAGTTTTAGTTAATGATAACAGTTTAGAAGACCCAAAATCCCTAAATTTCTATAAAATTCCTTTTTAAAAAAGCTGATATTCATGTAAAATTTTGGGTTTTCTTCATGTCTTATCCTACATATGTACTAAGCGAGCCAAGACTTCCACTTATGCCTTTAAAAAAGTGCATGTAGTGTTTACTTGGTTGTAAAATGCATTTTATTTGTCAAAGTTTACATAAAGTGTCATCAGCAAGTGATCTGATACTCAGCAGCCATTCAGCAGGCCGTGTCCCTCATCACAAACGCCTAATAACCAGCAAACGCAGAAGCACTTTCTGCACAAATCTATGCTAAACACACGGACATAATCAAGAGGCCTTTTGGAGGACGCATCAATGTTAAAAGTACCAGTATCACATCCGTCCTCCTTCAGGATTTCTTTTCAGCTCGCTGCCAAGGTTGCTGTGCGGTGGTGGATAATGCAGCATTGTGAGAGGGAATGTGGCACGTTGGCTGTGCCAGGTCCCACAGGCTGAGCCCACGTTCTCTCTCCCTAACCCAGTTCAGGATGTGCGCATTAATCCTGCGAGTCGGCCTCGGGCCACTCTGAGTTGCTGCAGGTTGGTGGAGGCGACAGATGGGGCCCGCGCTGCCGGACCTCGCAGTGAGCGGAGAGCTTGGCATCTCCGGCTGAGACGACAATGCTCCTCTTTGTACGCAAACTAGCTTACGACAGAAAAGATTCGAAAATGATGAGGCTTAAGAGGTGAGGTTTATGAGGCCACTGCACTCTTGTTAGTTTATATTCATTTATACGCATACTATGGTTAACTGTTAAAAATGTATTGACGCCAACATATAAATCCTTATGGTAATGTTTGTATGAATGTGAGGTCTGTATTGGCATGGCCATATCTGTAAGGTGTTGGAGTGTGATATTTTGCTCTGACAGCGTGTGTGTTCTTCATGTGGAGTTACAACCACATGTGTAAAGAGTGTGTGAGCCCTGCTGAGTCACACGTTCGGGGTGGACAGGTGTGGGGTCTCTTTAGAAATGACTATTGTAGGAACAGTGCTGCAGAACAGCAGGAAAAACAAAGCTTTTACAATACACACCACTGAAAGTGTCTGTAGAGTGTGCACTGACCTGTTGGTTAACTGGATAACTACTTATGAACTACCATTAAAATACATTAGGTATTGGATGTTTTTGGATTTATTTGATCAAAAATACAGTAAAAATTGAGATATATTATTACAATTTAAAATAGCTATTTTCTTTTTTAACATATTTTAAAATCGAATTTATTCCTGTGATGCGAAAGCTGAATTTTCAGCATCATTACCCCAGTCTTCAGTGTCACATGATCCTTCAGAAATCATTCTAATATGCTGATTTGCTGCTCAAGAAACAATTCATATTATTAATGCTGAAACAGATGTGCTGCTCAATATTTTTGTGGAAATTGTGACATCTTTTAATATTCTCTGATGAACAGAAAGTTCAAAAGAACAGCATTTGTTTGAAATAGAAATAATTTGTAAAATTTAAATGTCTTTACGGTCCCTTCACTTTTGATCAATTTAATGTGCCCTTGCTGAAAAAAAGGAATTTCTGACTCCTTTTTTTTTTTCAAGATATGGACACCTTTTCTAATGTAGGTATATAAACAGATGTATATATGCAGTGTCTATCTTACCCCCAATAAGGTCACAACACTGCACTCAGGAAAAGTGCTGACTCGCTGCTTACTAAATCCTGCCAAGACCCCCTATCAACATCCCACACCCTGCTGCCCACTTATCTACAGTGGGCAGAAGTGCTACCAACAGCTGGTTCTGAGAGAAAGAAACAGCCGACCAAACGAGTCACATCAAGGGTTTGCCGGGCCTCCAACATTGAAAGGCAGAATAACACGAAAATGCAAGAGTCCTATAAAATATAATTTCTGGTTGAAGTGTTGAATTGGCTAATATATGTAAGGGATCATGTAAAAGTCAAACTGTCATTAATGCACAATAACTCTCAGATTAAGGAGTACTTTATAATAATGACTGGCTGACTGAACATTATACCACTTATTACCATTTATGTGGACATGAAATGTTGATTTGAGCTGAAATTATTCTTTTTATTCGAGAAGTACGAGAGTGAAAAGTAGAGAGATGTGACAGAAACACAGCTATGCAGGAAATCTGTTGTGATTAGTAGTCATCGTGCTAAAATATTTGAACCCTGAATGCCACAACTGTCCAATCAGAACCAAGTATTTTAGACAGCTATTTGATCAAATCCCTGTATAAAAATCATAGTATACTCTATACTGTTTATGAGTTTGGGGTCAGCAGGCTTAAGAAATTAATACTTTTTTATTTCCATAAAGACAATAAATTGATCAAAAGTGACAGGAAAGACATTTATTTATTACACTCTCTATTAAAGAAATTTTGAAAAAAGTATCACATTTAAACAAAAATATTAAGCAGCTGTTTTCAACACTGATAATAAGAAATGTTTCTTGAACAGCAAATCAGCATATTATGATTTCTGAAGGATCATGTGACACTGAAGACTGGAGTAATTACATTATTATAATAATATAATATAATATAATAATGTAATATTTAGAATATATATATATATATATATATATATATATATATATATATATTATTTTTTAATTATTTTTTTTTTCTCCAAAAACCATTGCTATAAATTAATTGCAATTCATTTTATTAATGCTTCCATAGGACAAATATTAAGAGGTAAGTCGGTCTACTTCAAACATTTCAATTGTACCAGTTGTACAGGTTTTTGGATTTGAAAATATTAATATAAAAATTGACTCAAAAAAACTCTTTAAACTCTGAAATTATGCATCCTGTTCACTGATTTGCAGTTCTTCTCCATCATCATTCAATACAGATGACAACCCCCCACTTTTCGCAACGGAAGAATCACACAAAAGAAAAGCTCAAGCGAGCTCCACGGACCCCTGAATGTACTTGTGTGGAGAACCTTGTCTGCACCTCTCACTCCTCACCAAACAGCACCACAACCTAAACACACACACACACACACACACACACACAGACAGACAGGCAGACACACGCATACTAACATTTAAGTTAGGGTTGCGTCTTCTTTTGTTGGGGGACGCAGGGTGCATGGTGTACCCCTCCCTAAAGCAAAAATATTCCCCCACGCAGACCCCTCTTCCCCACCCCTGACAGGCTGTAGCACCACTGCATTGTCTGAAGGGCCAAGACAGGCCGCTTGTTGCTTGCCTTCTGTCTGTGTGTACAGGGCACTCAACAATGGCTGCCTTTTAAATGAGGCAGACAACTGAAAGAAAAAAGACGTCGTCCCTCCTGCCTGCTTTTCTCACCTTTTATCTGTTTAGCCCTTGTACTTTTTTTTTTCCTTTTTCCTTTCTCTTTCATGTAGGACTTAATGCTCCTTTCATTCCCTCAAATTCTTTACATCTTAACTGCTGGCCGCAGTTGAATTTCCAGCACTTTTTGAAAAAAGTTATTTTACGAAATTGTGGTGCATAGGAGCCTAAATGAAATATTTTATGAAAATTTTAATATTTAGGTATATTAATGTTAATATATATATATATATATACACACACAAGTATGCATACATGTAGGTATTATTACATAGTTCATATGTATTATGTTTATATTTATTGATTAATAAGGCAATGCAATGACGTATATGCTCGTATGACGTATATGGAAGAAGAAATGATCTTTGGGCTTTTACGTTTTTTACATTTTAGTCTGTTTCTGTATGATGGTCAGGATCAATTTGAGTTCATTTTCATATCATTTCTATTTTTACTGATATGTTTAACCTTCACGTTCTGTTGGAATCTCTATGCTTGGATGTCTCAGAGACCCATATTGTGAAATAGCATTTTTTAAATTAACCTCATTTCCCATTCAAATTAATTTAATATGTTAATCAACACCTACACTCTTAAAAAATAAGAGGGTTTTAACAGCAATGCCATAGAAGAACCATTTTGGGTATCTATATACTCTTTCAGTGAAAAGTTTTTAATAGAACCTTTTTTTGTGTGTGTGTGTGAACAACATTTTAATAATCTATAGAACCTTTTGTAGAACATGGACGTTAAAGGTTCTTCTGGACAGAAATGTGACTGGTATTCATTCATCTGTTTGAGGTAAAAAAAAAAAAAAAAATTATATATATATATATATATATATATATATCATACACCTGGCAGGAATGTATCCCTCCAATCAGAGTATCAGTTTTATCTGGGGGTCTCTGAGAGCCTAAACATAATTAATGTAACACAGAGGACAAAAGGGTTATCAAATTTGTTGATAATTAATTGTGTTCATAATCATTTCTCATAAGATTAGGAAGTGTCATTAAGAATAAACCTGACACTTTATAACCTATTCAAATTTCAAAACACGAGGGTTAATGACGTTCAATAAATGCACTAACTTCTCAGACCACGGCATCTGCTGCGGCTCCTCTTCAAACGCCAGCAAATAGAAAGGCCTCTTCCTGTCTGCGCCCCTCTAATGTACATTATATTTGGAGCTGGTCACAGAGTATGGCAAGGCACTCGGCAGCTATCTGCGTGGGCAGAATCAGTCATACCTCAGTGCAACGGCTGCCCTATCGATGCCATGTGCGCCGCTCTCCCCCAGTACACTGGCACGCGGCTCCCACTAACTTCTGCGGTGGAGCTACATATAGAAGCCCAAGCTGGTAACACACTCATCACATCGAGCCCACTACCCTTCGGCACAGCCAAATGTTTCCACAGCTGCCCCTTTGTCTCTGCTCCTTGAGTAAACAAAGGACAGATACAAATTAATGACCTAAATTCATAGTAAAAAAGCAAAGAGAGAAAACCATTATGCCCCAACTGTCCGTTCCAACCAGATGTTAGATGCAGATTTGTATGTGAATGTCACAAAACAAATCTCAGCTCTCTGAGAAAATCAGCGAAAGAGTGCTTGATATTGTTGAGAAACACAAAACAATAAGGCGCTATTTAGACCTCCTCAATAATACAAGTGGAAATGGATCTTAATTCCAAAACGAGTTTGAAAACTAAATCTCGCACCAATTAGAAGGAGGTGCGTGAGTGTGTGAGGAAGGGAGGCAGGCTTACAGCACGGGACCATCTGTGGAAGTGGCCTGTTGAGTAACGCTCGCTGACTTAAAAGTGGTCAGCCTTTGGTGCATCTGTAGGCCAGGTTTGCCGAACAGCGAGACATTAGATAAAGCTGATTTGTTTGCTGGAAAACTGTACTTGAGGAGCTTTGGAAGCAGCCTGTGTGTGTGTGTGATGCAGGGGGAGGGGTTGGTCTTCATACAAGCTGCTGCACATTTTCCCAGGTCCAACCCACGCCTTTACTGGAGCACCAGCCAGACATTAAAGCAGCATATACACATGAGCCATGTAAGACTGCGTACACTCACGCTCACACACACACACTCATCCGGACAGTATACTCAATCCACAGACCTCACGCACTGGAAAACATGTTTCCACCCACACGAGCATCTACAGTAAATAAGATTATTGAACTGAATGCAAAAACACAAACACCGTCTCACCAATCTGCACGTCGTCATTGCTCTGGCAAATCCCGCCAGAAGTTTCTGACAGAAAAATGGCACGGAGAGGTTAAGGTTCTTATAATTTATTGCAGTTTGCACACAATTTAAAAATTTCACCAACAGCACACCAAAAGTACAAAACTAAACAGCCTCATAATTTACTTCCCTTGAGAAAATGAAACATACTATGATTGTCAAAGCTAAATGTCTAAATCCATAAAAAGAACAATGTCAACATAGCAAAAAATCTCAGAAGGGAAGCAATTACATGTGAAGTCGAATCTTCTTCTTCTTCTTTTTTTTTCCATCCAGACAGCGATTGTCCTTGAATTCAACAGATATTTATTTTCTTTCCCATACTCATTAGCCACCATGTTTTAATTTGACAGAGTTGTTCTTCACACTGGGGTTCCTGGGTTTCAAGTAAACTAAAGGGGTGTCTAATTTATGGATATGCTTCATAGGCCATTTCACAGCTTCATTTCCATTGAACAAAACAAAAAAAAAAAAGTCAAAGAAAGACATCCAGTATTCCAGCGACAGTTTCCAGTTTTCACCCTCTGAGTATAAGCTGATAACAGTAGTTTAAGGCGGTCAAGTACAAGAGAAGCCAACAAAAAAAAAAAACAAAGAAAAAGAAAGCATAGAAAACAAATCAACCCCACAGTTGATATTTTTTTTCTGTCACATTTTAGAGTGCAAAAGGTAAAAGTACCACCGTGCAAAACGCCATGAGGAGCGTGCGCTGTTGGCAAAGCTCAACCTTTTCACTAGCCATTGCACCAGCCAAATATATGGTAGGACAGTTCCTGAGGCCTGCGTAGGCCCGTGTGCCGCACACTCCTGTCCTGCTCCAAACATGTGCGGAGCCCCCGGCCCTCTCTAACTAAAGTAATTCAAGCATTTCAGCACTATGTGAGTGACTGATCTACGTCTACAGCGCTAAGCCATATGTTTTTCATTTTTCTTTGCTTTTTATTTCTCTGGATTTGACAATGAAATTGTTTTTTGTGAAACAAACCAACCAACAAACAAACAAAATGAACAGAATTTTCACATTCTTAATAAAATCTTTGCAAACTAAAAGAAAAAGAAAAAATTCAGAATAAACATTTTTTTAAATCACAAATGCTGCAAAGAGTGAACAATCACAAATTTATAGATCTTTTTTTTCAGTTTAACAAAGTCAATTCAATTAGGTTAATAATTAAGCGTATACATTTCATAAAGGCCTCTTTTGCACATCATTCTAATTTCATTAAGCTTCAAAGGTGCAACCAACCTTGCCAAACACGTTCTAGTGACCACAAAAAAAAGACTTATGTATTGAACACAAACACACGCACACAAACCACTCAGATCAGAGTGTGTCGAGCTTTATGCTGTTTAAAGATCCTTCAGCTTCTCCAAATAGATGTGCGCTGCTGAGGACACCCATAAAGAAGAGCTGTACCATCAGCCACGCAAATGTGTCTTCATGGCAATCGAATCTGACGCAAGTGCCAATTGAAAAGATAAATAAATAAATTACAAACAGATCCGACATGATTCAAATGACAACAGCCAGTAAACAGGACACTGAGACAAACAGCAGTTGAGGACCCAGCACTGGGAAGAGCAGCGCGCGAGGAGATGCTAGCAGGAGCCACGCTAGCTTTCTGAACAATAAACATAGCGATCCAGCCTCTGCTGACACCTGGCCCCTCGTTAACCCCCAAATCCTACAGCGAGCCCGAACCCAATCACGTCGCGTGTGTAGATACTGCAGCCTAACGTCAGTGCATTTCCACCATCTTCACAGCCCAGAAAAAAAAAACCCTCACCAGAACCCCCGATTCATTCTCTAATGAGAGGAAAAACTCAAATCTACCAAGGAATCAAATGAGTTAATTAAAAAATACACTCTCTGATGCAAAACAACAACAAAAAAAGAGTAAGTTAAATAAAATTCATGCAATTTCTACAGCGGTAATATTAAAGGTACTTTTTTTTCTCAACAGACAGGTGCCCTGACTGTAATGAATCAGTCAATTACAGTGTACAGCAATACAGCAAGTCACATCTTTTTCAATATACAGGTCAGACATCATGCAACAACAGATTCCGTTTTAAAAACGAAAAATCTTAATAAAACACTACAGAAATCTCTAGAAATGCAGCCGATGTAAAAACCAACCTCAGTAGCAAATGAGTGATGTAGAGAGACCGCAACTAAAACGCGAAAATGACTTCAAATCATATTAAGAAAGGACAGAAAAAATGCGGCAACTGATATGAAAAAGGAGGCTGTACATTGCATGAGTGCCTTGTTTGTCTTCCATCAGTCAAGTTTCCTATAACGAGTCAAAAATGTACAAGAGCTTAAGTAACGCGAGCTTAGAGCTTCCTCGTGGGATTCAAAGGACTGACCTGCTCACACACTACGTGTGCGTACGCGCATGAACACACATGCACGCACGGCCACAGTCACACATCAGGTATGTTCTCTGCAAATTATAGTCGTGCACTATATATATATATTCAAGTCAAGTACACAAACACACTCAAACAAGAGGCGAGTGTGTACAGGTAAATATATGACCATAGTACCCGTTTAGTGTGTCCTTAGTTTTAAACTCCTGTCTATTACCTGAAATCTTCATATGCTTTTCATGGCAGATGTTCCTTGAAATTTAGGAGCATATACAAATACTGTAAATTATATACAGTTGAAAATCCCAATGAATAATTTTTTTCTGTCAAAGTTGGTTACTGAGACCAGCACCCATGTTTTATAAAAACCCAAGGAAAACAGGAAAAAAAAAAACAGAGACCCTAAAGAGACCAGAAAATATATTAAAAGAAAATCAGTAGTAACATTTTCATGTGCTAGTAAAGTGCAATTCAACAAGATTTGCAATGTACATACAAGAAAAATGACTGATTCAGACCTTTCGGCCATCACTCCACCCCACTCTTACCTTCACCTCTCTGCCCCAACAAAATGCCACTCATCTCTCTCTCATTAATTTAACAAGCAGTTCAAACAGTCTGCTGCAATCAGTTTAGTTTTCATTTCCACAGTTCTTGAGAACTATCTTCCAGTGCCCAGTCTCTGACCGTGGGTAGATTGAGCGCCTCGCTCTTGACCGAGAGCGAGTTGACCAGTTCGCAGTGGAACTTGCGGATGTGTCGGTACAAGTCCCCTGACTGCGTGAAGCGTCGCTCGCACCACTTGCAGGCGTGCGGCTTCTCGCGCGTATGCACGACGGCGTGTCGGCTCAGGTTGTGCGAGTACTGGAAGCTCTTGCCGCAAGTAGTGCATGTGTAGGGCTTCTCGCCCGAGTGCGTCCGCTCGTGGCGCTTTAACGTGTACATGCAGGAGAAGGTTTTGCCGCAGATGGAGCAGGTGGGGACGTTGACGTCGCCGGCCGGCTTGGACCGTACACCTTCCTGCTCGCGGAAATGCGTGCTGAGGTGGATCTGCAGGATGTGTGGGCTGGGGAAGACCTTGTTGCATAAGGGGCACATGAAGATCTGAGTATGTGGAGCCCCCAGCATGCTGGAGACGTAAGGCAACAGGGAGTTCTCGACCCCCGCGGCCTCCTGCGCTCGCTCGCTGTCCCCTCCTAGGACGTCTGCGTCATCGTCACCTCCTTTGTCGTCCCTCTCCAGCTCGCTGGCCAGCGAGGCCTCACGCAGGGCCGAGAGGTGAGCCTCCAGGCCCAAGCGCCGCTGCGCCACGAGGCTGATGTGAGTCCCGTTGGTGCTGGGTGGCTCCTTGACGCCGCTGTGCTCCATCTCGTAGTCGCCGCTTACCAGCTCGTCGTCGTCCGAGCCTGTGTCCTTTTCCACCTTGACCTGAACCAGGGTGCTCTGGAGGCTGTCTGGGGTCACAGAGCTGCAGAAATAAGGGTTGCCAGCCATGGTCTCCCCAGGACCTCCGCCCAGGCCGGACTTCACAGAGAGGTCAAGCACGCAGTCGGTGTCAGCGGAGACTCTCCGAGACACCGCCCGGCGACGGGACAGGGAGCCAGTGGAGCTGCTGGGGCTGCCGGCGGGAGATTTGCCAGCATCGGGGCCATGCGTCTCCGCCTCCCTGGGGCTGGTGGTGGGAGACGCAGTCCGGTTGGAAGGCAGACGCATCCACATGCTCCCCGGCTCCTGAGGGCTGTCCCGCTTGTTCTCCATGTCCTCGTCGTCGCTCTGCAGCAGGTCGGCGGTGGCCGGCCGGCCTGTGCTTCCACCTTCTGAGAAGCTCTCCACCTTGTCCGAGCAGCTGGAGGCGTCCTCCTCCCTCTTGGTGCTGTCGGCCTCAGCCGTGGCCTTCTGCTTGAGCTTCTTCTTGCACACCTTGACGATATCATACATGTGGAGGTAGCTGGCAGCAGCCAGCACATCCTCCACTGGAAGCGATTTGAACTGGAGCTTTCCTTCGTACATGAACTCAAGCAGGAGAGCAAAGGCCGGGGCCGTGACAATGTCGCTGTTCAGATGAACAATGTCCCTTTTGTCTAGCTGGTCCTTGTAAAAGAGGTGGAAGTACATGCTGCATGAAGCCAGCACTGCACGATGGGCTCGGAACTGGGCATCACCGACCAGCACAGTGGAGTCACAAAGGAATCCCTGATGCCTCTGCTCGCTCAGACACTGTAGCAAATGTCTGCTGTGGTCTGGAAACTCCATGCTGTCTTCATAACCTGCAAAAGACCACAGATGTTAGTGAGGCTCGCTAGAACAACAATTGTTTTGTCTGCAGCTCCGTGTGGAACTTCTCTCTTTCCCACCCGCTCTGTCCCCTCTCTCTCTCGCTCCATGCACACAGACATACTCTCACACTCTAATTCTCTCTCCCTCCACCCCTGTGGGAACACTGGAAAAATGTTCACCACAGTCCTGACATAAAAGGATTACAAAAAAGCACATGCAAAAAGTATAACATCACAGATTATATATTAGGCTAATTGCATTTTCCTTGCTTGTGCACTTTAAAGTACACAGTAGTGCGTTTAATATTACATTTTACACTAACCCTTTTAATTAAAAGTTTAAAAGCACGAGACCAGGGAAATTAACGCAAAAATGTAAATGAAAAATATCCCAACTGTAAATTCAATTTAAAGCAATACTGCCGTACGCATCCCATCTGAATCATTCGGGTGTAATCAGATGGCGTGATGTAAGGAGCTGAAGTCCTGATTCCACAGATGCCTGCGCAAGAGAATCTTTCCTGTTTTTCCTCGCTGTGCTCCTGGAGCAGTTATTTATAATAACCCACTTTGGCCAGAACGGCAAGTATAGGTAACAGGCTTACAGGTACACAAACAGCTCACCATCATGGGCACACTGCATAAGTATACTAAGTACCATGATCTCTAAGGTTACGACAACTGAGGTAGCAGAACATCAGTGTGATGCGCGTAATCAAAGTCACTAAAAATATATATTATGTTTAAAAAAAAAAAATTACACTTAATTTACAAACTAAAAAAGTTAAAAGTAAAATAAACGCAAAAAATATGAAATCACACCTGTTACCCGCAGAGATCGTTCCCGTCTAAAAAAATGCACCAGCGTCATGTTCAAGCAGCGGACTTAAATGAACTCATTTGAATCTTCATTTAAATCTGATTGGGATAGCAAGCCAAAGCCCCCCACCCCACCCCAAACAGCGTTCAGACCTTCATTAATGAGGGGCTTATAGGGGGACAGGGGGATAACAAACCTCTCGCCAGCCCTCTCCTCCCCCTTTTCCCCTCCCCAAATCTTTGGAGAAATGGAACATCCTCCCCAAAGAGGCAGTCCACAGCAGATTTACAATACAATCACTTTAAGTGCCCCGTAGTCCACATCAATCCTAATCCTTAAGATGGCTAAAAATAAAGATTGCAGGACAGCTCACAAGGTAGCAGCGATCAAATTAGGAGACTGGGAGGACAGAGAGGGACGGAGAAGGAGGCTTATGAACATCTGATCCAGCTGACTGAGACCATATGGCAGCTGCTGCCCAGATAAAGAGATTAAGACTAGGAGGAGTGCGATTACAGCTGTCTAGCCAATTCAGGCAGCTCAAATCTGCAAGTTCTAAATTAGTCCTTACAAACAAGAAAAAAAGGAAAGAGTTGAGCAAAAGCCTGACGAAGGGACATTTTGAAGAACGTGTCATTATATAAAGTTGCAGATTTATTTCGCTAAAAGCATTTCTGCAGATTACGAATTTGGTTTAAATGGACCGAAAATCTTGTTACTTAAAGGAAAAACAGATTTTAACAGATTAACATCATATAAACGCGTAAGAGTTTCTTGTTTTAAATCCGTAATGCTATAATGAACTACCCTACCAACGCCACTCTATACTGTCACAACAGAGCAACAATTTGCCATTGAGAATGAAGTAACCGAAAGGAAGACCTGCAAACAAACAGAATAATGTAATTGCCTGGAAACCTCTTCATGGCAACAAAAAGTGTCACTTGCCCCCCAGCCTGGTTATACTACACCAGCTCGAAATCCTTTACTTCCCATTTCACACACTCTGATGGCAGATGCGCAAAAAGACTTAACGAGAGCTCCCTATTCAAAACACATCCCTGTTGCCCGGACCCCCCGGTACAGTACCTGCAGTACGCATCAACTTGATTAAGTCCACTGTTGTGGTAGCGCCGGCTGTAACTCCCTTCGCCGAATCAATGAAAGGGTAGAGACGCGAGAGAAAGAGAGAGAAAATCAAACTGTGAGGGACAGATGCAAAGTGGAGGAGATGTTGGAGGGGAATGCGATGCCTCCTCCTGCACACAGATCCGCACACACACTAACTCCCAGTCTGTGCGTTAGAAGAAAAGACTGGGGGATGGCAGCCTGTCAGCTGCTCTGACATCATGTTCAGATGGAAATGCTACCTCCAGCTGTGCTCCTTTTAGTGCCATATGCTACTCCTCTACACTCTTGCCACCAGCCTCTCCTTTATACAACTTTGTTTCTCTTTCCCCCCCTTTAAAAAACGGGAGGAAGGGAAGTGTTGTGAGGTGCTTCTGTAGAAAACTAGCCAATTCCCCCCTTTAGTTGTAATCTCTCGGCAAAGAAGAACTTGGAAATGGGTCCGTCTGAAAGCCGACACTTTTTTCTAACCTAGTTTCCTGCACTGAGAATTTAAATACCCTCAAGTTTCCCCCCCTCTCCTTCCAGTAACCATAAACAAAGGCCAGCACAGCACATTTGCAACTGACAGATCCACGCAGCTGATATTGTTTTCAACTTCTTTATGGTTCACTGGCCGCGCCATTACCGTCATTCATTTTACTAACCCACTGGACAACTGACAGAGGAGAGGGGGGGGAAAAAGAAATAAGAAACAATGGGAACAATCATACAGGCCTTATAAGTACGTTTCAAACAAAAGGCGCTGTATTCCGCATTAGGGCTTACAAACCTCATTACTTCTTAAGTGTCCCACTCATATTTGTGTTCATTTTCATAAACTTGTTCAGTGCGAGCCAAACAACAGTTTCCTGTTTACCACCAAAATCAGCAAAACAAAGATACTCAAATACAATCTGAAGGTCTCTCCTGAAAGATGTCACATTTATGAATAGGAACAGAATATTTAGTTTTTTTAAACTCATTGATATGCATGAATATTTTTAAATGCTTAAAAAGCCACAAGAATAAAGAGTTTGCTGCATCTGTCACGTACATTACACTTGGTCTCAAGGCTTTTTAAGCTAATAAGAGCTTTTCATTCAAAATGTAGGCTACTTGAACGATTAGGCTTGCTTATTACGTGTTTTGGTTTACAAAGCAATTGGTAAACGTGAAGGTAAAAGAAGAAGAAGAAGAAATAAAACTAAGCCCACGTTAGCGCATTGTTTTATACCGTGACATGTCAAAGTGAACTTGTTTTCAAACCTGGGAAGTTGTCCTGAAAGACTTATCTGAATGGTGCCAAGTTAGCCCCTTATTTAACTTAAAAGCTACGATACAAAACAAACAGACATAAAATAAAACAAACTACGAGTCCACCTAGGTAGGAAATGGTATTATAGCAGGCTACTCCTACACAAACACACACAGAGAGCACTGCCGACGGTCTTTCTCTGGATACTGACCCCGTACGTTCAGGAAAAGCTAGCTTGTGTGGCTAACAAATAAAAAGTAAGCGTTCAACCTGCAGTGTTACAGTTTTGCTACAGGCCCCGATGCCACGCGCTCGAGCGACTCGTTCAGCGCGTAAAGACCGACAGTCGCGTGAAAAAGATCGTTACTTTTCCCCATAACAATCCAGCCCGTGCCTCCAACCCCCCTTTCATCTCCTTAAAGAGCACCTCGTATCACAGGCACTTACAGACAACCAGGTCCAGCGTCTTCCTGCTTCCTCCGTCTAATCCTCTCAGCGAGAAAAACAACTCGATTGACTTTCAACAGCTTTCCATAACAACCTGCGGTGGCAGGAAAGACAGAGCAGGCGAGCGGAGCGACGAGAGCTGCGGCAGCCAGATGTTTCCGAGCTGTTGCTACTCAACTCTCCTGTAAAGAGGAAGCGCTTGACTGGCAGCGCGCAAGCCAATGGAAGAGGCGAAAAGAAAAGCGAAGGCAAATTGGAAGCTGCCGCTGAGGGGGGAAGAGGGAGGGATGTCTCTTTCTCGGCGTAGGTTGACACCAGGCAACAGTGAGAAAGCAGAAAAAAAGGCCGAGCGAGCGAGAGCGGGTTCCTCGAGCAGACTGGCGCAGCGCGCGGATCGAGGGACATTGCGCAATGTTAGGTGGGTACTGTAGTCACGGGCCGAGCAGCGGTGAAGAACAGGTGCACTGCAACTTCCTCCAGCGCTGCGGAGAGATAGAGGCACGGGGACAACGATATGGCCACTTAATAATATTAGAAATGAGGAACAGAGGCGCGACTGTCTGATGTAACTCTGGCATTATTAGCCTACAACAAAATGAAAAGAAACAGCCTAAAGTGAAACATTACATTTGAGAAGGGCTTACAAATATTTACCGTACAAAATAGGGCTATAAGCGGATGAAAAAAAAATTGTAGTTAGTTTTATTGTTGTTATTCATTATGATGATTATTATTATTATTATCATCATCATCATCTGAAATGTTACCAAGTGGTTTCCTTTTAGTGGCAGTTTTTAATTGAGAGATTATTAATACATTGATTCAAATTTCATACGCGGGTAAACGGCATTAATGCACTATTGAAGTTAAAAGAGTCTATTCTAAAGTCTATTATTTTTATTTAATTAAATTCATTTGGGCTGAATTATAATGCAATGTGCCGCAGTGTATATAGTTACTGAAATCGTGTGCTGTCGCTATCACCGTAGTATTTGGGCTACACTACAACTACAACAATGCCTTTCTTTAGAAAAATAAATATATGAATAATTTTTCATAAATTGCATGCAATTAGATAAAGAAATATAATTAGATTAGATTAGAATGCATGAATGGATAGATCATTTGATGCGTAATGACGCTAAATAAAAACATTTGCAGCAGGATTGTATAAAATTTAAAGAAAATGCAATAATCTATCATAAGCAATGTTCTGAAGGCTAGATTCCTGTGCTTACATGCCACATATACAGTTTGTGTGTGAGATCGCGGCGTCAACAGGTGAACGTTTGCAATGCTAAGTATGTGCAATAGTCCACAGATGCGCTAAGTTCACTCGGGACCTTGTGAACACAGTCACGTGTTTGGCATATTTGGCTGCTGAACGCACCCGCCCATCAGCATCCACGCTCCCACACTCATGCGTCCCAGTAAACTAATTGGCGTTACTAATACATTTCAAAACAATCCACTGTCCTACTGGTACCGGAATCTTGACATAATAACATTATAATTTAATGCAAATAATGGGCTCATTAAGCTGATGTGGCAAATGAGTCCAGGCATGTGATGTGTTGGTGTTTTCCATGTCGTCAACCAACAATATTCCTTCTGTACAAGAGTTATCCACGACTATTCAGCATTCACAACAGATCAATGAAATATAAATCAAATGAAATGTTATGTTTCCAAGTTATGTTTCTAAAGTTGTAAAACACAAGTGTTATTTCATGTGAATGCACAGATATTTCATTCAGTATTTAGTCAATATACTAATATTTCAGTTCAGATCAAAATATGCATTTTTTTTTTACCAAACAATCCCCTTTATTAAGCAGTAATACACGAATCCCAAACTGTTTTACATAGTTGCAACTATTAGCATAACTGCTGTTAGTTCTCTGCTCCAGATAATCAACAGGCCTTTTTGATCCCAAATGTTTTTTGGAGATGACAGTCCCTTGAATACGGCTGTGCCATCAGTACGGCTGATGTTTGAAATGATATTTACTGGAGTTCTCTCCATCTGTTCAGACTGAAGTCAAAGATGTGAGGCCTCACTTCTGTGCAACTAAGAGCAGTTTTCTGAAGAGCGACAGAGGACTAGTAAAAGTCATTACTGTTAAGTGTGTATTTTACAGTAGCTATAATGTATTCAAATTAATATAATGAATTATATTTGGCATATAATTACATATTACAGCTGCCTCTAGAAACATGGAGGTTATGCTGTTCAGCAGTATGAATTTGCAAGAGGTCTTTTAGGTGATTTTGTATTCTTATGCTTGAAAATGTAATGTTAGCTTAAAAAGAAAATGTACAAACACAAAACAAGACTATGTTCTGTATTTATGTGTATGTATATATACAGGCTTTAATGCTAGGAGAGCCACTGAATACACATTTAACAGTTGATTCTTATCAGGTACTTCTGCATTCCCACCTCTTGAGGTCACTGTGGAATCCATGTTTGTGGATGCCACTGGATTCACTCAACTTCCACCATAAACACAAATATGGTAGCTGAAGCCTTTTATGTGTTCTTACATGCACAAGATTATACATACTTCACACTTTAAGAGTATATAATATGTGTTATTTATAGTAAAAATAGGGAAAATGAGGAATATTAATATATTTGTGGTGGAAAGCTAGTGTACATGCTCATCCAAATTATGAGGAATTTCATCTGGAGATGAGCTATTAGACAGATATAAACACATGTTTATACAAGTACTCTGACCTTTATGATGGGATTAAACATGCACTAGAGCAGAGAGCTTGTACAGCTGCACAACTACAACAAAGACTATGAACATTGTACAGCCCCAAATGCAAACATTAAGTAAATTCACCGCTCACAGCAGGTATGAATTATGTAATCCTGGCAGTGAGCAATGTATGAATTCAAAGTCCTGAAAATTGTGGTCAGTTTGAATGCTCTACAGTTAACAATACTGGTTTTGTGTCCAGATCTTAAATACATTTATTCTCACTTTGAAGCCATAGAGAGAAATGGAATGCATGCCTTCTCTGGTCTGGGTTCTGGCACTAACATCTGGACTAGGGAACTTTCTCAGTTTCAATTTCAAAAAGTACTTTAGACCTTAGGGTAGTGGTAATTTTTGACATGAATGAAAATGAGGCTGTGAGGGATAGATGTACAGTGCGTTTAATGGATTGTATTGTTGTTTAACAACATTCCAGTTTAGCTGATTAAACATCTTTCTGGGAAAAAACAAAACAAAAACTTAATGAAATAGTTTTGGAAATTGTGAAAATTATGTAATCTAGGACCTTTATACAGTGTGTGCCATTGTAAAAACTGTAAGTCTATCCCTCACAGCATTCATCCGTGTTAAATTCAATGTGGCGTCTAACATGACTAAGATGTATTTGCATGATTGTTTTACACATACTATAACAAAGCAAAGCATCAATGCATATATAGCACTGCTAAAAAAAAAATAGAATAAAAAAAAATCTAAGATAAAATATTTAACAAAATAATCTTGTATTATTTGTTATTGTTTTTTTTACTTTATATTTTACCTGTACCATCATCTAATATTAATTTTTAAAAACACGAATAATTTAATAACACTGTTAAATGTAATCTTTTGTAAATCTCATAATTAATGTATTTTCATTCTGTACATTGTAATGTTGTGATATCTAAATTTGTGGCATTTAAAACAATAAAGTTTAGTTATAATGTTTTATTTCTATTTATTTATTCTTTTTTCTTCATTTTTTAACTAAAATAATGAAATATATGTGCATATGATTATCTATGCATATGTGTGTGTGTGTGTGTGTGTGTGTGTGAGATTGAATAATGATTTACATCAAATATTATCAATAAGACCTTCAATTACAGTTGAACTGGGTGAAACATGCTTATGCATTCAGAGGGAGGATTTCTCATACCTTTTCTAATTTTTGTTCCCAGAATGTACCCATCATAATAGCAGATGTTCAAGAGTGGATTATGACGATGAAGAGCCGGACAGCAACATCATAATATGATCCACACCAACTCAGTACTACTCACAACTAACAACACTGCAGAGGTGTCCAACTCCGGCTGGCAGAAGGTAGGATTGTGATATAATATAAAGTGATAAAAATATAATATATTATAAAGGTTGTGATATTTATAATAAACCCAGAGAAAGTGTCCAACTACCAACTCTGCGAATCTTCATCAAACTCTCCAACACAAGAGGCCAAATTTAAAATAACTGTATATTATGTTGATCTTAAGGTGTGATAGTAAGCCAAGCTCTCAGCACCAGAGTCATGTACAACATCAGAAAAGACTCAAGTTGGATTCCATACAAGAAACCTGCTGAGACAACACAGCACCTAATAGCAGGAGGCATAATGCTGACAGAAACAGCATATATTTATATAACACAGCCATGTCTAGGGGTTGTGCAAAGTGAGGCACAACAGAAACTGTAAAAAAATGTTTCTTACAAATCGAGGTGGGGATAGAGTAGTGTATATACACACACAACTATAAAGCTATATAAAATCTGCAGTGATGGCACAATGAAACATCAGCCCAGCAATGTCACCCTTACTCCACGTCCAGCACAGACAGACAACAGAGAGACGTGCTCTCAGGGGAGAGATGCGGCCGTATCATCAGATGGGTGATCACACAGTCTCGGGAGAACAGTGGGATTGTTTATCTGGAGCTCAGTCTATTCCTCCTCTCTTGGGACACTGCAGCAGCATATCACCCAGTGCACACAGTAGCCTCACAATTATTATACCTCATAATAATTAGCATTTAATGAAGCACCCAGCCATATGGGGGAATCCGTCTTTAACTGGTGAAAGCATGCTGATAAATGAAGGTTAATGCTGGGTGATAAATAACACAGCTGGAAAAAGGGCTATAGCTCTGAGCTGAAATACAAATGTGGGGCAAAATTTATTATAACTTTATCAGTCGTTCGAGTAAGGTGTGCGTTTCCATTCAAAACAACACTTCTAAAGCAACATGACAGAACTTTGCACATCAACAGCTGAACCACATTTTGAGGCTGAAAGGTATACTTCTGATACTGATTAAAAAAGGTTTTTTATATTAATGATAGCATTATTTATTTAACATGAGCTTCATATCATAAGATATGAAGTGAAAAATGAGTTATTAATATCAGCAATATTGGCCTTCATTTTAGTGGTATTGGCCATCCCTAGCAGAATATATGAAAACAAAAGCTATCATAATTCAGTATGCAAATAGTTGTAAGAAAATAGAACAATCGCTACTCAGTATGGAAATATGACAATGATATCATGACAGCATTCTGAAAGCTGAACATTCTATTAATGTGAGTCAGTGGGAAATATTCTAAATTTCATAAAGTATTAAGTTACAACCTAAGCATAACTAAGACTGACATTATCTACAAAACAAAGTTAGAATGTTGTACGAATTATAGGCTGAATCCATTGCAAAATAAAATAAATTAAAATAAATAAAAATTTTGCCCATTCCTATTAAAAAAACATTTATGCATTTAGAAGACACTTTTATCTAAAGTGATTCACATTACGGTCAACGTATTTCTATGAGTTTTAATAGGAAATAAATCAATACTGCACTTGTCTAGTGAATTTATGTACCCGCTTTGCAACATATAGTTAAGTCTAATAAACATACCCTAAAAATGACTTCCTGCAGATCAGAGAACCTGGTGACATTTTTAACAGAAGCTAAGAACAATAACATTTCAAGTAAATAATTCATGACCTACCTGTCTCACTTGCAGCCCTCTTATTAGGCAGGGGAACAGCTGTTCTTTCCCATAGCACACCCAAAGCCTCTGGAGGTGCTGCATCTGTTTGGGGGGAGGGCACATCCTTTAGGGTTCAGGCGTCAGGGGAAACTGTTGTGTGTTTAACTTGTTTATCCACAGATGGTGGAGATCAGGCCACAAAAAGGAAGCTTTAGTTTAATTTCACAACGCTTCTTCTGTCTGTCGAGCAATTCTTACGTACATACTTACACAAGTTGTGACAGTAATGCCCTTTGGATGGATCATTCGTGAAACCAGTGTACCAAATGTTACTGTAGGTCCAAAATATTAATGTGCTGTGTTATGATTTCAAGGTCTAATACACATTCACATCTGCTTGCCTAATCACATCTGCTTATAATTGAATCTGGAGCAGTGTGATGTGCCATTGGAAGTACAGCACTTTCGCAACCCTGAAAAACTCTTTGAAATTCAAATGTTCTATAGCTGACTACATTGTTTTATTATAATGGTAACATGTTACAATAAAGTCTCATTTGTTAACATGAACAAAATATGAGCAATATATTTTTACAGCATTTATTAACCTTTGTTAATATTAGTTAATAAAAATTAATTTGTTAATTGCTTGTTCATGTTAGTTCACAGTGCATTAACTAATGTTAGGGTAACGCAAAAAAGTAATCTGATTACGTAACGTCTCAGTTACTTGTGTAACCCTCATTCCCTTTCAGTCGGTCACTTTCAATGTCTCGTCGGTGACGAAAGAATTAGGTATCTCTCTCTCTCTGGCGAGATTTCCAATTTGTCGGTCACTGACATGATGTCTCCGTTCCCTCCTTCAGGGGAGGAGGGTTACACAAGTAACCAAGATGTTATGTAATCAGATTACTTTTTTTTTTTTTTTTAAATAACTAGTAAAGAAATGCATTACTTTTAAATTTACAATGAAATATCTGAGTTACTTTTTTAAAATCAATAACACAGGCTACTTTGTTTTCCCATTTATTCACTGACAGCTCTTCTGTCCCCATTTTGAGGGAAATTTGGGTTGAGGTACAGAGGCAGAGATATTTCCTTCAGCCTTAGTCTTATTAATTTCACTTTTGGTGTAAAAGGGCCCTTAGTTGCCAAAATATAACTTTTGGCAAGCCAGGTGACAAAATGTAACGCAAAAGTAACTGACAAAAGTAACTTTACATTACTTTTCATAAAAATTTAGGGTTAGGGTTAATAACTAAGTAATGCAGTACTTTTTCATGGAGTAACGCAATATTGTAATGCATTACTTTTAAATGTAACTTTCCCCAACTCTGGTTAACAGATACAACTTTTGATTATAAAAATGTATTAGTTAACATTAAACATTAAAAGATTAATAAATGCTGTAGACATGTTGTTGTTAGTTAACTTTAACCAGTAGTTAAATAATGTTAACAAATTAAACTTTTGTTACTGATATCATTATATACGTGCTATGAACATCCCTGCTGACATTCAGACCAATATCTTGATTGCGAGTGCAATGTTACTTTTATACAACATTTCAGTAAATAAGAAGTTATTTTATAGAAGATATTGAGTGACATACATTTAGTAGCCAGTTACTTTATGTAGTTTTGGTTCTCTGCCAAAAATAATTCCAAACAAAGTCACAGTAATGAATCAGCTTTTCTGAACAAACTGATTGAGCGAATGATTTAGTGACTTTTATTGCCTGGCTGCGCACTCTGGAGGTTGCATTATTAAGTCACAAATGTCATCTAGGATGTCTCATTTCAGAAAAGTAACCATTATAAAATTGACTTATTCCTTGTAAGACATAAATCACAAATGTGACCTCCAGAGGGCACAGCCCATAGCAACATTTTGGTCCTTTAATGAATCAGCATTTTTGAATAAATCTTTTAAAATTGAATGATTGTCACCACTTGTCACTACCTACTGGTGTAACAATGTAACCTGCAGAAGGAGTCACTGAAAAAAACACAACTTACTTCTATATACATGTAAAAATGATATATACATAACAAAACAAGTCCATGCTGCATTTATAACTTGATAGATACTCAGTGGTCTTAAAACCCACATCATGACATGCTCCCCTCCAGACAGAGACCTGGTTTGGACTAAGAACTGCTCCCTCTCTCATTCTCCAGACTTTTCTCAGGCCTGTAGGGGGATGTTTTCCTGGGGTAGGTGGAACACAGATGCGCGGCAGCTCTTGCATTGCTGGGAGAAGAGATGGCTGACTACCTTTTGGCTTGGAGGCACCATTAACCAATTTGCTATCCAGATGTCCATCAGTGAGCAGTGGCCAGTTTTGTGCCAGTCTGAGCAGTCCAGACACATACATCTGGGCAAGACCATTATATTCACAGTCTCAGACTCAACCCCCACACACAATCTGTTATTTTTTCGTCTGTGAATCCAAAAGCATGCCTCAGTATGACCAAATGTGTGTGTGTGTATACGTGTCACTTTTAGTGAAAAGCGTGTTTTTTTTTTTGTTTTTTTTTTTTACTTTATAAGTATAGAATACTTCATATAAAAGAGGATTTTTCAACATTTTATAGGTTTTATGTAACAGAATTAGATCCAGTCCTTGATTCTGATTGGCTGAGCAGTGTTCCATGAGCACTCAAGGACCAGTTACAGTACACTTTTCTTTCCATTGACTTCCATTCATATGCATGCGGTGTCAGCCAACTAAGTCGGTCTCAATCGCAAAATCTTTCTAGTGCACTGGACCGTTGCTCCCTAGAAAATCCCACAATGCACCGCAAAAACCCAGGGTCATTGATGCTAACAGAAAATATGTAATATTTTTGCTGGTCACATCATATTTTACGTCACATTTTCACTAGGGAACATAATCTAGCTAACTTTTATAATTAATTTCTGACTGAAATGTTCAAGCATAATGTACTCTAAACAGCACTAAAAAAATAACGCCAGAAAGATATCTCTCTGGCTGTTTTTGCTAAATAACAGTGCTGATATTTTACAATGCGAGTACGATATAATGTCACCAGAAACTCATCAGTGAGCCAGGGTTCTCACTAGTGCCTGAATTTGTGTACACAATATGCAAATTCACTAACTAACGGGCTAATTGAGATGCACCCACTGTCTTTGTGAGAGAGTCACTGAATCATTTATGCAACCGATTTGTTCAAAAACACTGATTTATTTAGAAATGAAGTAGCTGCCTTTATGAATGTGTAATTGAACCAATTATTCACTGATTCATTTAAAAATCATTACTTCTGTCTACAGAAGTAATTTAGCCTATGTAGTAGAGGACATTTTTAAGAAACCGAATATAATAAAAATACAAAATATAGTCTTGGATATAGAACCTATGCTACTTAAAAGAGATGAATTATATTTATTTAGAATATAGAGAATTACGGCTTTGAAAGTAACAACTAAATTTTGGAGAAGGCAAGAATCCCAAGTGTTAAAGCACTGATTAGATTTAATTTCCAAAGTACATTCTATGGAGATGATAACATATGAAATTAAGAACAATAGTGTTCTTTAATAAATATATATATATATATATATATATATATATATATATATATATATATATACATGGGCACCTTTAAAAATGAAGTATATAATATAAAACAAAGGAATATTAAACAAAGGAATAATGACTTCTCTTGACCTACCTCTTATCTCATTGAATTTATTTATTTATTTATTGAAAGGTTGTATGTTGGACGGGTTTATACATTACCTAAATTTTGTTTTGGTATTGTGTAACAAGTGTTTGATAGAAATATGTGAATATATGTGTAACTTTTTCTGGAGATATAAAAGCAACTATTTAAGTAGATTGGCTTTATATATATATATGTTGGTGGAGTATCATACACGCAAAAAAAAAAAAAAGTAAAGTAAGGAATAGAAGAAGAAGTGAAAAATTACTGGGGAAAATAAGACATAAAACATAATTAAATATATATATATATATATATATATATATATATATATATCTAACATCACTGTGACAAGCCATTTTGCTTTGGGTTTGTTTGGAACTATTTTTATTGGCAGAGGACAAATATTAACAAAGTAACGGTTAATATTGTGTCTGCAAAGTAAGTCACTTAGTAATACACTCTTCTTTATTGAGCTATATTCTAAATAAATATGTAATTTATTGCTTTTAAGTTCTTTGAAATGCAAAAAGTGAAAATACGCAGACCTACCCAGTTAATTGGTTTGCTATAAATAGATTTGCAGGAGAAATAAATCGCATAAACCCAAGCAAAGATGAACAATTTTCCTATTATCATTCAGTCCCACGGTCGGCCTGATTGATGATACCTGTACGAACAGTGTGTATATGTACCACAACCACAACCTCTGCCAGTGCGAACATTTGCCTTGTGGCACCAATTCCCAGGAATGCCTAACCTGTGCCAGCTGTTGGAGACAAGCTACCTGTGCCAACGGTGGCGGGAGCTGCCCACCACATCATCTGTTCCAGCGTTTCCATCTGTAGCATTTGTACCGATCCTCCTCTCTCTGCATCTGGACCCTCCAAAGAAAGCTTTCCAATAGTGCTGGCCTTGACTATGGCTGCCAACCAGGCCAGATGTTCGAGCTGTAAGCCCCGGGCTAAATCAATGTAGCTCTCCGCTCATTATTCCAGGCCTGATGAATTGCAAGTGGCTGTTTTTTTCAGCTCACTCTACAACAAACCATCCATCAGAGAGAGCGAGATGTGAGGAGATGCAGTGGTGGGCTTGTCTAAGGAGGGGCTTGCAGATGTGTCTTTCAAGACATTTGGCAGATTATGGGAAAGCTTTTTGAAAAGTTAGCCTCCTTGTGTGTCCTAGAACTCCTAAAGCAGTTGACAAAGATGTCTATTTTTTACTTGAATATTTGAATAGGCATGATGCTAGTTATCTAGCTAGCCACCTGAGATTAACTTGAGATCCGAATCAGTTTGATTTAAGAATGAATCACTCAGAATTCAATTGTGAAGTAAATCAAATGATTTACTGAAAAGACCTGACTCAAAAGGATTTGTTCCATAACCAGACATCGTTATTATTTAAAACTTATTATTATATTCCAAAACAATACAAACAGATGTAGGCATATATCAAGTTTGATGCAAATAACACTTCTAGGGAAAACATAAATAATTTATTCATTTTGTGTTTGATATCATTTTAAAGAACAGCTGTCAGAAAAGTTTCAACCATCCTTTGTGTCTAGAATATGATATAAATAAATTATGAAAAATATAACTTGGATTAAAAAGAGTAATTTCAGGGGAATCATGGTAAGTATTAAATATTTCTTCAGTTTGAGTTTCAGTATGCTTTTGATCATGGCTGAACCATATGGAGACATATATTCATACTGATTCAAATTTACACACACCCTTTAATGACATGCTCTGCAGATGCAGAGACATAAACAAATATTTATCTGAAGATCTGAATAGACACCTGTTTATGTAACATTATTAACATTTCAAATGCTCTACACATTGAAAAACAACTGAACCCTTAATTTTCACCATTTAGCCAATTTCTTTGCTCAGTTACACACTGTGGTTATGCAGGTCTCATTAAAATAAAAAAGTATTCTCTGGTGCATTTAATAGTTAAAGATCTTGAAACTGTAATGCTAATTTGCTAATTTTCCCTGTGACAAATGCATTTATCGAACATTTGCAACAATCACACTGTTAAAAAATATTTTAATATTTGGATATACTGTGACAAAGCATACAAAACCGTAATCAACTTTCTGTGTGAAAATGCACTTGGTAACTCACCAAGATTAAACTGAGGAATCTTCACAGAGAAGATTCTCTGCATCCTGGTACGTTCCACGCGATTATGCCTGTACCTTGAAGATGAGCCAAAACAAACATTCTTCAAGACGTGAAGAAAAGAAAAGTGGGAAAATATGTCATCCAGTTGTTGTTATGCAAATACAGTCTGCGCTTCCAGATGTGTATTTTTCAGCCCCTTTGTCCCCTGTGAAGGCGTGTTGAGCCCTCAGGGAAAAATGAAAACCAACATCGCTGAATTTAGTTGAGTCCAGCTGTTCCCAGTTGTGCTCTTCCCGAGGAAGAAAATACCACAGTGACAGAAAACAAATTTAGTATGACAAACAGTCCATGCAAGAGAGATAGACATGACATCACTATTTAAAAATGTTTTAACATATGACAAAAACTCTTTTGAATCACTGTTCTGTACTAAAATTGAAACAGTCTGAAGTTTCATTTTGCAAAATACACTCACTTTAGTATGATCTAAGCATGGGAATTGTAAAGAACATCAGGTTCAATTCACAATTTTTTAGTGCCTTTAAGGAATAAACAATTATAATGCAATAATAAAGAAATGCAATTCCATTGTCATGCAAGAACCAATAACACACGTCATTCTCTTTTCAGTATTTTTTTAAACATAGGCCGTATGCCTATTTTTCTACTATGGAGTAAGTGAAAACAGTACGTTAAAAGAGTAGTATGCTGAATTTACAGTATTTATAAAACAGCAAAGATGCAAAAAGTACCTGGATGACCTACTACTTCTGGAGAGATTCAAATGGACACTTTACTATCCCATGAGGCCACGGGAGAGGAGCTGTAAATGGCAGTGAAGCGATGCAGCTGATGCTGGTAGGTCTTGAATGTGAATGTGCATCCAGACTACACACATTCTAACTACATACAACATACTTTTTTTAAATGGTCACAAAGTAAGTACTTATTTAAAAGAAGTACTTATATAGTACTCATAGTCAATGCGATTTCGAAAACAGCCATGGATGTATAGAAAGTTTGGTTCCCAAGCCTAAACAAAGCTGTTTATTCATGATGTCAGTTTGTAGGCCAACTTGGAAAGCTATCTGATTGAAAGTGCTAATAGTCCATATGTAGAATCTTACATAAAAACACACACACAAAAACAATTTTTATAACAATAGTGCACCCAGAAATGAAATATTGCTAAAAAAAAAAAAATGTACTCACCCTCAGTGCACCCAAGATGTAGATGAGTCAGTTTTGAAACAAATTTGGAAAAATTTAGTATTCATCACCAATTGCTCACCAGTGGATCCTCTGCAGTGAATGGGTGCCATCAGAATGAGAGTCCAACCGGCACATAAAAACACTACAATAATACACACGTAATCCTCACAACTTCAGTCCATTAATTAATTCCTTGTGAAGTGAAAAAACTGCATGTTTATAAAAACAAATCAATCATTAGGGTGCTTTAACCAAAATACAAGTCCATAATCCATAATAACGCTTCCTCCAGTGAATTGTCTTTATCAGCTGTTTGAACTCTTATTCTGACGACACCCATTCACTGCAGAGGATCCATTGGTGAGCAAGTGATATAATGCTTACTTTCTCAAAATCTGTTCTGATGAAGAAACAAACTCATCTACATTTTCAGTAAATTTTAATTTTTGGCTGAACTTTTCTGTAACACAGCTAACATTAACCAAAGACCTTTTTGGGCTATTTTTACAAATCAAAAAATGCTCTTCTAAAAACATTTTTTTTTTCTGTATTTTAGAACTCTCAGAGGAGGTACAATATTGTTCTCTCTCACTCAGATTTGACCTTGACATATGGCTTGGCTGCCAGTCTGAGAGCCTTGGCTGTGAGGCGGTGAGGTTGGATGGCACCCTATGGTACCCCAGCATGCATCTGGAAAAGTAGGATGTGCAGGGGGTGTGGCATGGATGTAGTGTGTGGCACCTAGGGGTGTTTGGGGCACTGCTGGCATCATGACTATCTATCAAGCCCAGATGTCACACCCAAGTAACAGCTGCACTGGCTGGGGGCAGTGAAAGACTGTCTTCCTCATCCAGCGGACCTGCCAGAGGCCACCACATCCAACACAGAGCACAGCAGAGAGTCTTCAGAAGTGCCACTGCTTAACAAAATATACAGAGCTCTGTTAAAGCTCTGTTAGAAAAATAACATTAATTATTGAGTCCGTCTAGCTCAGTAGATATGGGCAGATGTGGCTCTGTCGCAGAGAACACTGGCTCACATACAAAACCTGGAGTGAACTTTACAAGCTGTACTGTAGTATATTCTCAGTTTGACCTGCGTTTTAAATAAATATTCATGTCCACACTCACACCTGGGCTCTCCATCCTGCCAAACAACACGGGTCATAAGCATTCTTTTACATGTACACCAACTGTTAAAACAGGCAACAGCCGATCACTGTAAGACAAGTAATTTAAAATTAAGAAACAAATCAAAAAGTAAGATATCAAAAAGCATGAAAATGTAAAGACTGTCTTGATGGTCTTTATAAGAAAAAGAAAAAGAAAATAAGTTTTAATGAAAATTAAAATTATATTCAGTTTATTTTATTTTATTTTATTTTAGCATTTTGTTCATAGTCATTTTTTTAATTGTGCTATCCTGCTGTTTAACTGTGACTTTTCAAATCAGAAATATACCATTCATGAAATATAGCATTAATAAGTGTATAAATGGGTATTGTTAATACTCTTTTCCCTGATTACATAATTACATTATAATAATTTCCCCAAATATAAATATATTTTTTTCCCCTAAAAGTTTATTTGTTGATATCTGGGAGTTTAGAAGTTATTTTATATAATGAATGGAATATTATTTCTATTAATGGAAATAGAATTAGTTTGAAGTACTGGAATTTATCTTAGTCACTTACAACTGAAATCCACTCAGTGTGCATCAATGTTACAGTTACAATAAATACAATCAGACATGTCACAATATATTACACAGATTACAATATAAAATCCACTATTTACAGTTAATTACTTTTTTAAATATAAGACTCAAATAAAGTTTCTATTTTAGATTGCTTTAATTTCAGTTTTCACGGTTTGTATTTCTCATGAAAATACTTTAGCATGTAAAGGTTGGGAGCATTGACTTGTAAGGTCAGTGATCCTCTCACAGCTTACTGCCTAGTTACTTTTAGATAATGATGGTGAGTTTTTGCCAGAGAATTTTTACCAGTTCAGATTGACCTGACTGACACTGAGATTCGCAGGGTCCTTCTTTTCAATATTTTTCTCAGAAATCAGGCCTACTCACTTAGTGTTGCTCCCTGCTGTCTCTCAAAGATCCCAGCATAGAGCAACAATTTAAGGGTTAAAACTATGCTGAGCATCAATAATTATTTATATTTTACAAGAATAACAGTTAAGAACATATTCAAATATCCAGAACTTTTAAAATCCATTGAAGCTGTGCCATTGTACATTCATCTATCCAGCCCACACACATATATACACACACGTCTCATATGGCTCCACCTGACCAGGGGAAGGTAATATAGGGATTTCATACGAAATTCTCTTTTCTCACATACACAGATACACATTCGCATTCCCCCTGTTCCAGACGGGCAGCACAGGCGCACACCCCTTCCCCCGTCCTGAGGGATAAGACTGAGGTAAAAGACCTCCGACAGCACTTTTACCTTACCTAATCGCTCCCCCTTCCCAGACCCTCTCAGTCCCCACCTCACACTGACCTTCCCAATGGACGAGAGGGCACTTTGCCAGCTGAACCCTGAGAAGGTTTTAGGACGGCAGAGAAGCTCAGGAGATTTGTCCATAGACGCTTTCATGTGTGTCCACGTCAGTGGTCGCTGGAGCTCCTCGTATGTGGTCCTGTATGGAGAGAGGGACAGCTGTAGGCAGAGAGGACACATGAGATCAGGCAGAGCAGCTGTAGCTACAGTCAAAGGTGTGCAGGACAGCTTTATCTGTTTCAGATGGGGAAACATACGGCCAGAAATGCCCATTCTGGTTCACCTAACAGCATTCAAGTGGTTAATATGGTCCCAGATTGATAGATAACAAGAAAAGCAGGATACACCTAGATTCAAGTGTTGACCTACAAATGGTTATCTATCTATCTATCTATCTATCTATCTATCTATCTATCTATCTATATCCTACCTGCCGATTTGTCTTTTTATCCATCCGTCCATCCGTCCATCCGTCCGTCCGTCCATCCATCCATCCATCCATCCATCCATCCATCTATCTATCTATCTATCTATCTTGCCTGACTGACTGTCTATCCGTCTATCTGTTAGAATGTAAAATAATAATTTAATTCACTCAATAATTAAATATAACACATGAGTAAAGGAATGTTTATCTGGCCAATTTCAGGCATGCACACTGAAATTATTAAATATCGCAGTCACCTCACAAGTTTTTCACCTAGTTTCTTGGTGTAGCAGACTTTTCCAAGCAAACCCATGTGAATGCTGTGGTCTCTCTCTGTAGGCATGGACAGCTGATGGAGGGACAGGGGGGCGTCTGCCAGGCCTGCTTTCCTGTGGGTTTAAACAGGCCATTCCCCACCTGTGTCACAGCACAGGACTGTGGCCTTACCTCTGCTGTACCTCCCTCCGCCATCTAGAGTGGGCACGGGGCCGAACTGAGGCCACAGCCTAGGACCGACGACTCACAAAACAGATTTATACAGAAATGCTGTGCACTTTGTCCAGTGGGACCAAGAAATAGTCCATTTCAGTGACACTCAGGTGATACCTGGCCAAACACTGAGGTCCACAGCAGCTGTGGTTAACATGCTATGCTTTGAAAAGTACAGAGGTCTGATGTGAGAATTACCCTGGGCCCTTATGCACATAATGAAGAGAAAATGAAATGAGACAGAAAAAAACTGAATATAAATAAAGATTTTTTTAAATGATTGAAATGCAATTTTCTAATGACTGACAATGCACAAGACTATACTTTTTCTGTACAGCATCTATTAATTTCAACAGTGCAATGTTACACATTACTATATGATTGAACAGGATTTACATTTACACTTTTACTGTTGGTCTCTCGACAAATTACAGTAAATGTAATTGTGCTACATAAAAATAAATAGACGACTATTTCACAGCACAAAAGGAAAAAGTACAAAATTAGAAAGGTAAATGTGGGACAAGTAAGGTAAGCCCCCTTAGGCAGACCTGCACATGCAGCACTGTTTGGTGAATGATAGTGTAGTCTTTCTATACCTCCTGATGTCCTGGTATGTTAGGCCACAGATTCTTATCCAGAGGTTCCTCTGCAGTGCATTGCAGAAAGAATCGAATGCTTCACACATTCCCCTTTTTGAGAAAAAATCATCAATTCAGGACACATTTCCATGAAAAGTCTAATAAAAATGTATAGAAAATATGAGTAACAGATTATGGCAACTCATTCAACCATTTTGCATTTTGGTGTTGTGCTGTTATTTAGTGTTATTACGGATTGTCACTTTAACATCACTAAGTTTTGTTTACAAACATATAAGGAGAATAAAAATAAATAAATAAATACGTAAAATAGAAACTTGCCCATATAGCAACATTTTTTTCCCCCCAAACTGCTCTGTTAACGTGTTGCAGTTCCAAGTCTGACCACTCAAATGTGTGGCGCAGTTTCCCCAAGACCACAGTGGGAAGTATTTTGTGGAAAAGGAACATTTGTTGCAGAAGTCCAGACACATTCAGCTGTGATGTAATCAGATTTTAGCACTACATATTTCAGCATAATAATAAAAGGCAGTTCAGAGATATTAAATAGTTACTGAAATTACAATAATAATTGTCCTTGGTAATTATTATAATTTTCCTTGGTATCAGATTTATGGCTCCCCCTAATTTGTACACACAACTAAAAACGAGCACAAAATACAACAACATACAAGGCTTACCTGAACTTTCAATACAATTCCTAGCCAACAGGCCAGGTCCATGTGCTTGTAGGTTTATTTAACTAAGCACCTTCAAAATCTAGTATGTTGCATTATATATAGCGCATTATTTTTTTTTAATTGATTCAGACTGATTCCTTAATAGCCTAAATCACTGATCACATTTACTTACACATAATTGTTCTGATTTAAGCCCATAAGTGTTGTTTTAGTATTATTTATGTAATATTTATAGTATTTATTAATATTATTCTTTATATTCTATATATATATATATATATATATATATATATATATATATTAATTAAAAACAAAAAAAAAAAAAAAAAAATATATATATATATATATATATATAATGTATATATGTTATGAAATTGTGTGTGTAACATATATATATAAAGCTAGATATTTATAAAAAATTATATTTTAAATATTTTTTAAAAATGTAAAAAGAATATAATAAAAATAGAATATAAAGAATATAAATAAAAAGAAAAGCTAATTAATATATATATATATATATATATATATAATAAAATATAATATTCATAATTTATAATTAGGCTATATATATATAGTTTCAGCTTTGTTTCAATTAAGAAACGATTTTTAATAGTAATCCACAAAACACCGATTCAGATTAACCATTTATTTAAAAATATACCAGGATAACCTGAATTATCTCTACACTACCTTTACTAAAGCTCAGTATCTACCGCATTACATATTTTACAAATTAGAGCATAACTACAAATATATATTTACACTAAAAAAGCCCATTGTTTCATAAAGGATCTGCCTGATTGTTTTAATTTCCACGGCGTTTTCCAGACAAATTCCTGATATTTTTCTAGGTTTCCTCTGACCGTGGGAATCCTGTTCGTTCTCCACGCAGAGCGCCACAGAAGAGGCGCATCTCATGTAAACACCGCGGCTCTCGCGAGATTTCGTCGCGCCGCGCAGCACACGCAGCAGGAGCGTCTATGGAGCGGTGAGTGCGAGCCTGGCGCGGACTGAGAGAGGGTAACCTGCCTGTGACGCCGCTGTGCCGTGTCTGAGCGGCGGTTCCCGGGGTAAGAACTACCGCAGCCTTTCCATCACACAAGCCCTCCTTTAGAGACAACACTCTAGTAGTGACCACTTGAGTCTGCGCTCTCTCTGTAGGCGTGCTTCTCCGATTATCCCGTGCATCCATGCTCCATTTGAGCCTGTAAGGAGGACGCGTACATACTCAGGGAGGCGAGGGAAGCCCATTGGTCTCTAGCGCCAGGTAAAAAAAAAAAAAAACCGCTATACGACTGTAATACCAATGTTAAATGTCCCATTGGACGGAGCGCCTGGCTGGCTGTGACGCAGCTTCGGTTCATTTCAGCCTGCGATCATTCAGCGCATATAAACAGTTGATGCTGCGGCGAGGAGGCTGTGAAGCAGGGAATGAGCTCTGCTTATGGCCTAGGCTGTTTTTCGCATAATTCCCACTTTTAGCTGCCGAGACAGCCCCACCTTCCATTTGCAAATTCATTTTAGTCATGCAAAGCTTCGACAATACAGAATCTCTGTTGAAATAACTGTAAGTCAGATTGGCGCAGGAAGATGCACTGTTATTCAGTTTATTCATTGTATTTGAGGTAACTGATTCGCACCTGACAGATCAAGACAGTGACAGTTGGCCAGCAGGTTGTGGCTGAGGTCGCCAAATTCTACGAAGAGGAAATCCAATTTCCCGCATTGGCTTTAATGTTGATGTTTGTATGTGTCACGCCCTCTTGTTTACATTACATTGACACCTCCCTCAGACTCTACTTGTCTGTGAAGGACCATCTGCATGTGGGACTGTGAGGCTGCTTAACATGAGGGTCACTGACAAATAAGGATGTCTGGAATGGTAATGAGAGATCTTTTTTATAGTCGGTTTTAAAATTCACCCTGTCTATTTGATCAATGCAAGTTATTGATCATATTGTGAACAATTCATCCATCCAAAATTTTATTTTTTAAAATTGTTTGTAATGTTTAATCAGAATGTCATAACTGGATTTTTCTTTCAAATGTCAGACTTTCTTTGGTAAGGTCGGCAGGACTTCTCCAAACTTGTAGTCTAGTTAAATCCCGCTCCTGCAGGGTAACGTTCGTCTGTCTCAACTTTTGAGTTCAGCACCCACATCTCAAAATCCGGTTAACATCTGATGGATAGAACCAAGTTCCCGCCATACAGTACATATTTTCAAAAGATCTGATGCTACTTCTGTTTCATCCTGACATTAAGAATGCCATTTAAAGAACATCTGGCCATTTTCTTGGAAATTTAATCTTTGAATTCATTCTGATTTATAGAAAACATGTCTACAAATAGTTTGTTTTAATGATTACAATTTTCAAGTGGTTTACTTACTTAAGATAATTTCATTGCACCTTACATGTGAGTGAGCGTTCATTACTTTCTAACAAATTTTCTAACACATTTTGTAGGTAAAGAATATTTTTACTATATTTTACTACTAGTGAATATCTTAGGGATACTCAGTTTTGAACAAAACATGCCTTTTCATAATAAGGTCAAAATGTGTGACATTTGTTATATGACCTTAATGTAATGCCACAAGTTTATAAAATGTTAATAATGTTTTTAATTAAACAACAGTAAAAAAAAAAATTAATAATACATTGTAAAACCAAAAATTTCAGCCTTTTAATATTTTTCCCCCTCAGATTCCTCAGTTACACCGTCTTGACATTTCTAACTTTAAACTTCGCTGAAATATCAAAATTCAGAAATTAAAGTCCATCATAGAAGAGACGTATTCAAGTCATTTTTTGTATGAATAGCATTTTTCATGTATTTTTAAATAGCTTAGTAGATCTGGATCAAACACGAGGATCATGTCATTGACCCATGAACATAATGCTCTTGAAAATGCCTTGCTTGCTGTTGAATAGTAGCTAGGTTGTGATAATTGAGTTGTTGTGAAGAAATATAATATGCTATAATAATTACTTTCAGAGAGCATGTTAGCTGAGAACATCATATGAATCTGCGTGTGTACATAACTCTAACCTACTTGACCTTTAGTGAGCCTAACTGATTGATTATTCCAAGTTCATTTAATAATGTCTCCCATTGCACCATATTGCTAATTTTATCACTTAGATGACCTGTTTTTTATTGATGATTTTGTGCCTAAACATTCTGTTTCAGTTATAGCTATGTGGTTATAGCTTTTTGTCACATCAATAGTATCAGTTGGCCTTATTGATATTATTATTTGGCTGTATATTGATGCATAATCTATGTAATTTAGATCTGAACCTTTCAGGAAATGGTGCAACAGATGAAATCTCTTTAGGTGCATGTTGATAGAAATTACTGGTTACAAACAAAGCTTGGCAGCAATGCTTCCAGATTCTTCAGACACCCTGAAAAGAGCTGTTTTAGATTAGCGCTTCACTCAGATTGAGTTAAAAATAAAGAAATGTGCCATTTAAACACTGGTGCATATCACACATCTTCTGGTTGCTTTTATTTTTCACTTTATATGACACATTTCTCTTGATTTAGAAGTGTTGTGGTGTTATGCATTCTTGGGTGTGTATTGTATTCAGCAACCTGTAACATCTGACAGATTCAAATGCAGAATAAAGACAAAACTGATCTTGGCACTTGTTCAAAAAGAATTTTTTGGAATCATATTTCATCACTTTAAACATAAATATAACATAATTTAAATTTTTTTATTAAATAATAATAAAACATAATTTTATAAATCACTTAGAATTTAATTCTGAACATATAATTTGGTCCAAAGTTTACTTTGCATGAAAAACCCAAAAGCATTGCTTGTGCCACATACCATTTTCATCTATAGATGTGCTTGACTGAATTTTTTGAACATCCTGCGAGCCTTATTAATGGAAGAATTGTTTTTAAGAAAGTCTTTAAGTAGATTATATAAAACAAGAGCAAAAGACATTATTAAATTGACCTCACATTAAGTGCTCTCCAGCTCTGAGGAGAGAAAGAGTAAGAGCACTCGTGAATAATGACTGCAGCAGATTAGTAAAGGTCCTCAGAGTCCTCAGACATCCACATCCGCAAGTATTCATTCACAAATTCTCATTTCCTCTTCTTAGGTTTTAGATAGACCACAGCGTCTTCTCAGTTTCTGTTACAGTGTTTGCGGCTGCAGCATTGGTGGCTGGCTGCAGAGAAATCTTTCATTATTCACGACTCTCTCTGCAACATACAACTCTTTCATATTACATACAAACAAAACTTCGGAGATGCTGAAGCTCTCAGCTACTTAAAACAAATGTGGTTTGTCTTTTCAATCCTTGAATGGGTTGGTGGCATATGCCATATCTTTTGAAGCTACTAGTTTTAAATACATTTAAACTATGTCTTGTTTTGAATATAACCATGCAGCACATTGCTTTACATGTGAGCATGTGCTTAATTATTCTTGTGGTGCATCACAGTCTTTGCATGTTGAAGTGCTGATAGGGCAAGCCAAACCCACATTACAAATTTGCTCTTTGCAGCCAAAAGAAGATTCATGAAAAACAATATTGGAAGGGCTTTGTAAACAGCTTATTCTAAATGAGTCTTGTTGTAGGGGACTTGTGATGGGAGCTCACGGATTTCCTTTGCTTCAGGGTAACATTAGCAGCGATTAGTGAAATTGAAAGTGTTGCTGGGAAAGGGCTGGATTTCACCTTTAGCGATTCTTCTCTGATTACTTCAAGAGAAAATATCCATCAGTTGTAAACTCTTTCAGGGGATGTTAGAAACTTGGATGTTGTCAGTTTGTGTTCGCAGTAGATATCTATCTTATCATGGGAATAATTTAAAGATGCAGTGCCTGGAGTTCTCTTATGCCTTTTCGTAATATCATGAGTTGCAGTTTTAGGTTTGTAAGATATTTTTATTGTTTTAGAAAGTCTCTTATGCTTACCAAGGCTGCATTAATTTGATCAAAAATATAGTAAAAACAGTAGTATTGTGAAATATTACTATTTTAAATAACTCTATTCCATTATTCAGTGCCCTCTAAAAGTATTGGAACAGTAAAGACAAAATTGCTCTGTTGGCTGTGGAGTCAAGACATTTACAAATATGATTAAAAGATGAATATGAGACAAAACTACAGAATGTCACATTTTATTATTAGCCGTTTCAACACATACATGTTTTACCAAATAAAAAGAACAGCACTTTTAGAGTTCATCCCACTATTTGATGTGAGCATAAGTATTGGGACAGTTGAACATAAGGCAGATATAAAAGATTAAAAGCTATTATTTAGTTGCAGATCCCTTGCGCACAATCACAGCAGTGAGTCTGTGACCCAGCATAGACATCACCAGACTCTTGGTCTCATCCTTTGAAATACTTTTCCCAGCCTTTAATGCGGCCAATTCCAATTGTTGCTTGTTTTGGGGAGTTTCTGCCTTTACTGTCCTCTTCAGCTGGTGAAATTCATGTTGAATCAGATTTAAATCTGGAGATTGACTTGGGCAATCTAAGACTTTCCATTTCTTTGCCCTTATAAATTCCTTGACTGAACTGGCAGGGTGTTTTGGGTCACTGTCCTGATGCAATATGAAGCACTTCCCAATGAATCTGGTGGCATTTTCTTGAATATTGGTAGGCAAGATGGTTTTGTACCCTTCCAAATTCATTCTGCTACTGTCATCATACATTAAGTCATCAGTAAAGTTGAGAGGGCCTGTTCCAGAGACAGCCATACATGCCCATGCCATGACACCACCTCCACCATGCTTTACAGATGAGGCTGTATGCTTGGGATCTTTTGCAGTTCCCTTTTTTTCTCCACATTTTTGCTTTCCCATCACTTAGATAAAGGTTCATCTTTGACTCATCGGTCCATAAACACAGTTCCAAAACTCTTCTGGCTCACCTTTGTGCTTTTTTGCAAACTCTAATCTTGCCTTTCTATTTTTGGTGCTGGTCAGAGGTTTGCATCTATGTAGCATCTGTAATTCTGTGTCAAAGTCTCCTGAGGACAGTAGATTGTCAGAGCATCACCCCAGCTTTCTGAAAGTTGTTGGTGATTTTACAGACACGTCTTTTAGGGTTCATTTTCACAGCTTTTATGATTTGTCTGTCATCAACTACTGTTGTTTTCTCAGCCGATCAGGTAGTTGTTGGTTGCTGGTGTCGTTGTTGGTTTCCAAACTCTTGATCTCTCCATGCCCTTTGTTTTTGCTATAGCTGTAATTGACTTCCTCTTTACTTTTAGCATCCAAATTGCTTGCTTTTCTCTCAAAGTCAGCTCCCTCGTCTTCATCCTGGTTTGTGTGTGTCATCATCGAATGCAAGATTCAGAATGCAGAAGTAATGGATATAACTGATACGACACATTCCCTGCTTTTAATATCTGAAGAATGAATGCAACAGGACACAGCTGATCACTTAGAAAGACCTGTGAGGCAACTGTTCCAATACTTATGCTCACATCAAATAGTGGGATGAACTCTAAAAGTGCTGAACTTCTTAGCTGGTAAAACATCTATGTGTTGAATCACCCAATAATAAAATGTGACATTCTGTAGTTTTGTCTCATATTCATCTTTTAATCATATTTGTAAATGTCTTGACTCCACAGCCAACAGAGCAATTTTGTCTTTACTGTTCCAATACTTTTGGAGGGCACTATATATATATATATATGTATATATGTATATATATATATATATATATGTATATATACACACATAGATTTCAAATTGTGATGCAAAGCTGAATTTTCAGTATCATTACTCCAGTCTTCAGTGTCAAATGATCCTTCAGAAATCATCCTGTTATGCTAATTTGGTGTTCAAGAAACATTTCTAATTATTATCAATACATTTTTTCATGATTCTTTGAAGAATAGAAAGTTAAAATTGATTTGAACAGCATTTGTTTAAAATAGAAATATTTTGTAACATTTTAAATGCCTTTACTGGCACTAATAATCAATTCAATGCATCCTTGGTGAATAAAAGAAAAATAAATCAATAAGTCTTTGCTGATCCCATTTTAAGCAGTTTGCTGTGATATACAACCTTAATTTGTTTCCTCTGGGAGTCCATCTTTGTTACCATAAGCAGTCACATTGTTCTTTTTCTAACAGTTCAGAATGATACTACCATGAAAATATGGGCTTATTTGCCTTTTCCATTTTAAACTGATGCTGCGACAATACATTTGAGAATAGGTCAATATAAATAAATTTACATTCTGCATTGAAGGCTTGTGGCGGATGTTTAGATGTTGCTCTGTGGCACGCTGAGAATGATTGATGCTGCGTGTCTGTGTTTGTCTGGGCTCACCAGGAGAGCCCCTCCTTCCCAGGCCTGCTCAGGAATTAAATGATTATCTCAAGGGTGCTTCCCTCATTTGTATGGAAAAATTGTATTTGGTGTGGCAGCTTCAGGACATCCCCAGATAGTGCTGCGGCGATAGGCTTACAGATGCTTGACTGCGACAGTGACGCAGTGGAATTGTGTCTCCTGTCACTCAAAGGGAGCAAAACGAACAGCGAGTCTATGCTGCTGCCAGAATATAGAATTATGTTGGGGCTTGGTTGGTAAAGTAGAATAGCCCAACAGCCCTATTGAAAATGGGGCTGAAACACAGCGTTCCTCTTGTTTAGTGTCTAGTGTCTTTTGCTTTATCGCAACTGGCCATTTTATGGCTTCAGAGGCAGCATGGTTCAACTCAGACTTGTGGGTGATTCTGGAGCCTATTTTTTATTTCAGGTTAAATGTGCATCATTACATTCTACATCAGACCATAATGTTATATTTGATTTGTTTGCATGAAATATTTATCACCCCCGTAGAGGCCGAACAACATACATTTAGTTTGGCCCAATTAAACAGAAACTTTCTATTCCGTAACACCAAAAATACTGTTCATTTCTTAAAGTTTAAAGGTACTCTGGGAACCGTAAAAATCCAATAGAGAGCAACAATGGCAGCCAACTTTTTCAGCAGCCTTGGTCTATCTTGAAGTATTTTTCCCTTTCATTTTCTAGCCAAAATAGTACACGAAATTTAAAAAAAAATAGGCAATTTTATGAAGCAATGAACTCATCTCATGGCTTTAAATATATGTTATAGTATTATATTATATTATTCAAAATATCCAGATTACAAATATGTGAGTAGTTTGTGTGTAGTTTAATAACTTTTAGTGGTGGTGCATTTAAAATGAGAAACAATTGTCAAGTAATTATGAGATGCGGGCTGTACTTTAACAGTCAGCATGTTAAAAACCTGTCTGAGAAGTTTAGTCTTTTAATTCACTTTGTTTGCAGCTTCAGAACAGTGCTTGTGTACAAATATTTACAAATAGGTTTATTGGTAATGTGTTAAAGTGAGATTAAAGCACAGTATTATCTGAAGTCCGTTGGTAATTCTTTATGGTGTGGTACTCACTCTTGAGTGACTAATCAGACGGATGCCTGTTTTAAAAAATAGTAGGAAAAGACTCAAAATGCTGGATGCCGTGAGCTAAGTGTTGTTATTAAACACGGTTTTTAAAAATGAAGTTGTAATGACATTGACTTATAGTTTCTACAGTAGCATGTCTTTGCCTAACCTTCTCAGAGTTTAAGGTAGGTCTGTCTTGAAAGGTTTATTCATTAACGTTAAAAATCAATTTCTCTATGGATAAAATGAAGGGGATTTTTTCTTACTTTTGTGACAAGCGTGGTCTTCCAGGGTTGTGAGTCACATACAGGGTTTCCTGCTTGCGTTAAATGATTAAGGGCTTCACTGATATCTCTTTGGACCTTGAATCACTCTTGTACTCTCCTTACCATATTAACAGCAGATTAAGGTTGCAGCTAAATGCACACAACCAGGAATTATCAGTTGGTACTGCGAATACTCTGGCCTCAAGAGGCCCTTCATTTGCTTTGACCAAATGACTGAAAGATGCTTAATATTCCTTGTCTGACCCACATGTGATTTGCTGTAAAAAAAAAAATTATGTATTTATGTTGTGAGGGAGCCCTGCAGGTCATTATCTTTATTGGCCCTGTGGCTGCCTTGGTCTCCATATCTTTAGGGGCGGCAGTCTATTCAGTAGCTGTGATGTCCTCTGTCATCATGTCCAAAAGTCTGCAACAAACATCATTTGTTAATTATCTCTGAAGGGAAAATAGGAGGCTTTCATTCATTTGTCTTTCTGTTATAGAGGACACAACACTGCATCACAATTGTGCATTCAGATTTCTGTTTATCACGCTTCACGCTCTCAGTGAGAAATGTGTTGAGTGATTTCTTACTTTATGGTTGAGTATAGTTGTCAGATGTTGGCACATTCTGATTGAGTACAAGTAAAGATTCATGGTTTCACTCTTTCGCTCTTTGACTCACTCTTTCATTCTGAGCTGATCTGTTTAGCCGTTGGAGGTTTACCCTCTTAGTGATCCTAACATGCTGACTTCCCTTTTCTCTGCTCGCACACATTTGAATGCTTGGATTTGAAACGAATGACTGCTTCTGCAAAAGCAAAACATCTTGATTAACATCCTTTCTAATGTACGTTAGCATTTTAAAGGTAAGGAAATGCAGGCAAATATTTCCTCAAACATCTCATATTTCTCACAGTATATTTATTTTATTGCTTGACTTCTCTGTCAGAAGTACATATTTTGCTTCATTGTCTTTTTTTAAAACTGTCACTGTGCAGCGTGCATGAAACTGCTTTGATGTAATGCTTCAGATTTACACACTTGCTGTGCTATTTGCCGTTTTTGAGACTGCTTTAAGACTTTTTAGGACTCATTTGTAGTATTCACATTATAATTGTAGTTATTTATTCCATCTCTTAGTCTTTTTCTTGGGTGATAGAAGTGTTGGCATTCTGCCACATTTATCAGTGTTGTAATTTGTCCTTTTCCTCATTCTAAAAATGATTCAGCTTTCACTGCTTTTTTCAATCTGATATCTTAGCATTTCAGTTATTACTCATTAACAACTTCTTAAAATGACACTTCACCCAAAAATGAAGGATTTGTCATAGTTTGCTCATTCCATGTTGTTCTAACCTTGTATTGATTTTTTTTTTTAATCTATGAAAAACAAATTGAGATTTTAGGCAGAATGTCTTGAGCTGCTCTTTTCTGTACAGTGAAAGGTGATTAAATATGTCAAGATCTAAAAAGGTCAATAAGCAATAGAAAGTAGTTAAAGAGAAAGTAGTTATATTGTAATAATATTTCACAATATTACGTCATTTGAAGTAGAATAGTAGAATAGTTTTGCGTGAGGAACCAAATTTTGTAATTGTGAACACCAGCATTTAAGCCATTATTCACTGATAAAATTCCACCTCAAATCGTTCAGTTGCATAATTCAAATTTTGCTCTTGCAATTCCATATGTAATGATATTTTGTAAGTTATGTCTAAAGTTATTATTCTTTTAAATATTGAAGAGTTTCATTGAGTTCAGTGTTAGCATTAAATATGTGTTAGTATGCAGTACACTCATCTGTGTTTCTTTGTCAGACAGAGATGGGTAAAAGGCACTAGTGTCTATATATATGCACATGACAATGCATGTAAATTGCCCAGTACACACAGTAATAACACTATAATTATACATTGTTTTCTTCTCTTTGAAGGTGCATTAACTACAAATATGCTGAGATTAATCATGATTACATATATTTTAATTGACTGACAGCACTAGTATAAAGTACATACACAGTATATTTTGATGAGCGTTCTGATTTGATGAATGAAACCATGCATTTTCATTGTGCCTAATGCTCTCCCTCAGATATCACTGCATTTACCACGGGACTTCACGTTTGCTTATTTATTCTCACAGTCGTCCTCATCAGACTTTGCTGCAAGTGTCTGTGTTGCTGGTAAGTGTTAAGCAGTTGTGCATGTTGAGAGTGAGAATGAGAGAGAAAAACAGACAGACAGGGAAATCAGAGAGGCAACAGGGGGCTTGTACGTCTGCTTTTACAATGACTGTCTGTCAGATTGTGTAAGAACGAAGGGGGGAGTAAAGAGGAAGGGAAGAGTGAAAAATCCACACACTCCTTTTTTTATGTTTCTTTCAGGCTGAGTCACTGTCGAGGAGTGGGAAGATCTAGAGAGAGAGGGAGACAGCATCACGGAGAGAGCGCGCGAGAGAAAAGCAACGGAAGGAGGGGAAAACCGCTACACAACGCCTTTGAGAGTGAAGCGAGAGAGAGAGAGGCAGCCAGCAAGAACGACGGAAAGAGAGAGACAGAGCGCAGCAGTGAGGGAGGGAGAGAGACGCTGAGGCTGGGAGAGCTGACCCCCCTCCCCTCTCCTCTCCTCTCCTCCTTCCCCCCCCTCCTCACTCCTTCAGGAGCTGGTGTGTAGGAGCGGCGAGTACAGTGTGACTGAGGCAACATGAGCGATGTCACCATCGTTAAGGAAGGCTGGGTCCAGAAGAGAGGTGAGTAGCTTGTCTCTGCCTGCGTGTCGGTCAGCTTGTGGGTCTAGTAAGCGTGTGTCTCCGGGGACGGCTCTCTCTGTCATGGGCGGGCCACGGCGTGGCTTCAGTCTGTGTCTGTGGAAGCCGGCATGTGGGTGTGCCTCTTTACGCGCGTGTTCACGAGCCATGTTTGCTGCTGCTGTGGCGTTTCACAGAACGTGTGTGTGTGTTTGTGTGCGTCTGCTGGAGGAGCAACTGCATTCAGATTGGTATCCGTCATTTCTCACTGCACTGCTGTGACGTGCCGGACTCCTACATTTGATGGGGTTTTCTGCATATGCTTGCTGATGCATAATGCTCGGTTTGAGTAGATTATGGTGATGTTTTATTTATTTGATCAGTAAGTCCGGAAAGTGTGTTGTGTTTGAGCCTTTTTGTGGACTGCAAGGGCTGTTGTGCACTCACTCTCTTCAGTCAAAGTTAATGTGACATCCATGTGAGAAGCTGCTCTTTATGGGACATAGTGACTCTACTACTACCTAGGGTACTTCAACCAGGTTATCCTGCTTTCTTTCAGTTTCGCTTTTCTTTTCTGTCTCGTTATGGCTTGTAACCAACGTGAACGCTTTGTAGCATCCCTATATGTGTATCCATAAGTATCCATGCTGACAGAGATGTGCAGCAGCCGAAAGTCACTCATTTTCAAAGAAAGTTTGTGATTTGGTGATACAAGCAATAGTGGCTGTTGGCAATACAATTGTTCAGTAAAGTTTGACTTTATGCAAATAAGCAGAAACATTTTGCGGTGACTAGCAATGCAAGGGCAGACAGTAATTTGTGATTTGTATTTTAAAAGTTTAATTTCAGTCAGACTAAAGCAATAATTTATCACCTTACAATGTTTTAGTCTGAAGTCAGTCTGTCAGATAATGTGATTGGAGCTCGGCTTAATCCATCATGGATATGCTTTAACTGAGCTACAGTTGGCCTGGGAGATGTGCTTATGCTGACATAAAGATGTGATGCCGAACGTGTCTTCAAATATTTGATTACTCATGTGTACTTAGACAAACAGGTGAGTTCTGTGGCTAGACTACACAAAATCCCACTCAAATATAACTGCACAAGTAAATGTGAAGTTCATGGGATCTGACACCAGGTACAGCAGTCAAGCAGAACTAGTACAAGGACTAGTTCAGTGTGAATGGCCTTAACTCTGGGTGTTTGTTACATTGGGCCTGATGTCCTGCCCTCCGATTGGATGATCAGCTGCTGGTCTGAGCATGTTTAGATGTGTCCAACAGCCAATTTTTTTTTTTTTAATTGAATTTGCCAGTTCAATTGAGTGCTCCCATAGTCATGAAAAACCTTAGAAAGAAAAGTAAAATCTTTGAAATTCATGGAAAAGTATCTATAGTGAATAAAGAAAGTTTTGTTTTGCTTTAAAATACTGCATTGGTTGGATATAGAGTAAAACTTTCCCCCAGACCAATGTCATACAACAATGATCTGTTTGTTGAGGGTCTTATTGGAGACATTTGTAAGCTAACAAATGTAACAGTTTAAAGCTCACATAATACTTTTGTATTTTTTGTTGCTTTGGCTAATATGACTTAACTTGGTGTGGGTACAGCGTCACACAAAAGCAGTGCCTGTAGAAATAATCACTGTATAAATAACCAGTTTGCATTTTGTTTTGTGCTTTTGTCATTTTTATTTAGTTTATAATTTTTTAATGTTTCTGTTAAGCTTTAATTAATTTATTTCAGCTTTAGTAATTTTAGCACTTATGTTAGTTTCCAAAAATAAATTAACAAGTAACGAAAATCATTTTTAGTCATTTTAGATACAGTTAACAATAACAACACTGAGTAATTCAAAAGTTTATTGTTCTGCATTAAATTGTAAAGCAGTTTCTTATTTTCCCCTCTCTTTGTCAGTAATCATGAACTACTTAAAAGGTCATTGGTCAAAAATGAATCAGTCAAAAACTGCTGGAACCCTTTTAACTGATGGTGAGTGTTGTGCTTGTGAACTCGTGTGCAGCATCCACGTTGAGTCAGATTTGAAATTCCCTCCAGTGTGTGCAGTCTGGGCTGGGCTTGAGGATGGAGAGAGGTTAGTGTTTGGGATCGTGTGTGTGTGTGTGTGTGTGTGTGTGTGTATAGTGGGAGAGTTTAGTGTAGCCCTGGGCTGGGAAACTGGCTTCATTCTGTTTGCCTTGGCTGCCGACCAGGATGACCCTAATCACCCTCTTCTTTTCCTCTCCCTTTTCCACTTTGTCTCTGCCACTTTCTGTTTCCATTATAGCTTTTACTGTCTCTCTCTCTCTGTCTGTGTCCTGTTATACTTTTACTTTTCCATTTTGCTGTTGTCTCTCTCCGTCTCATCATCTCTCTCTCTCTCCCTCCTTCTAGAGCACCTGTGTCGCAGTATACAAGTTTTGCCCCCCCCTTCCTCGTCTTCCGAGCTGTGACTTTTTAGGGAAAAAGAGCTGTGTGTGAGGAGAGGATAACCAAAAGGATGACATCATTTCCTGTTTACTCCACTAATGAATGGATCACAAAGAAAAGGGCCAGCTTAAGACACTGAAACCCCCTGTTTCTGACTTCACCCCCCTCTCACATCTCATTGTCTGAACCACAGCCTGTTTAATGCATCAGCCAAAGTTTGATTGTTGAGAGATGACGTCTGCAAAATCATGCAAAACGCAACATACTGGAATGTCATGAAACTAAATAGCATGAAGTTTTATTTTCGAATCTTTAATTTGATGCAGTTTTGTTTTCCAGATCGCTGGTCCGTAGTAAATTAGCACTGATTGCAAGCAGACCTGTTGATGAAAATGCTTTTGATGTCTGCGCAGTGTGTGTGTGTGTGGAGGTTAGCTGTCTGGCTCCATAGCAGAAGAGCAGTGCAGAGGAGTCACATGGTACACTGCTCTCTCCCGCAGGACCGCTGGAACACTCTGTTCTGAGGAAAAGATACAGGCGCATGAATGAAGCTCACTTGCTTGCTCTCTCCCGCACGATCACATGACCGGCGATGCGCTCGTTCATTCATTTGCTCATACAGTACTAGCATATGGATTACTTAGACACACACACACCAAACTCTGACCTTGCTGACTGTTATATCCTTCACTTCCTGTTCCTTTTCTCAGCAATCTCCTGCTCTCAGATGACCACTGCGGCCATCTCCTCATTATCTCCTTCCTGTCCCCCCTCTCTCTCTCTCTCTCTCTCTCTCCCCTGTATGTAAAGTGCATCTGAGTGCACACCAGATCAGCTCGGACTGCAGTGGAAGTACAGATACAGGAGTATCCTCATGCAGGTCAACACAAATAAACAAAGACTCTTTCTGGTGCTTGTTGGATGTATCTGGTGATGGTTAATATAGATTTATCCGTTCAGACCACAGCCATGACCCTGACAAGTGTCGGGACATTTTGATGGTCATTTATTTATTTATTTATTTTGCGATATTACTCTGATAATCCTGCCCACAATGATTATTGATAGAATATCCCGCTCCTTGTAACCCTATATTAAACATTACATATGGCTGTAATTGTGATTCATTACACAGCATTTTCGCTTTCAGCATGGACAGAACATGTGTTTCTGGATTTGTTTCTTCAGACCTGGATTGGACATGATGTAGGCCACAACCATGAGTATTTTTACAGATTAACAGTTTTTTTAATTGCTTCTCACACATATTTCACAATAGAACACAATAAATCTGTAGAGAATCAACATTTTTGCCCTGTTAACAAACCCACACCAGGTTTTGAAGTCACAACTTGGCTATAATAAAATACAATTAAAACATCTTCCAGGATATAATGGTGAGAAAAAAATGCAATAAAATAAAATGGATAAATAAAAACCCATAATAACACATCACAATTAAACTTTCAACTATAAACATCTCTTGATCGGCCAGTTTTTAAAAGTCATTTAAAATCCCTATTGAATGATGGCATTATCTATGCTGATGTGTAGAGATTAGCTAAATATAAGAAAGGTAATTTACATATTGTAGACTTAGTAGGTACAGTACAGTAGCAAGAACATTCAGTTTGGAAAATGCCCATGTAAAACTGAATTATGATTATTATGCAGTGGCTTACTGTGGGGTTTCAGTCAGGGCCTTCTGTAAGCAACTGTAAACTACATGTGCACATCTTACACATCTCTGTTACAGCTAATGCAGCCATATGCATATAATGCACATATTATGCCGCACACAGGCTCTCAACAACAATGACGGCTGATCAACAGTAGGCTAGATTAGGGTGGGTTAAATGCCGAGTAAATTTCCCTACATGGATCAGTAAAAGTAATCCGCCAAATAAACGGGTCACTATGCACATTCACGTTACTCTAAAATGACAACGCGCCCAAACAGCAAAACTGTACAAATGCTGGACAACCACACACCACACCACAGTATTATCAACGCACCACGTATACCTCCATAACAATGTGCATGATACAATTCTCATTAAATAATAAAGCACTCACCTGTCACTTGTAAATAAAGTCCATGGGTCTGTCATTCCATGTCCGTTTACTCGTATTAAAAAGTAAACACGGCCAACAAAATAACTTGTGCTCGGTGCTAGCTGTTAGCCACTCATAGCACTCATAGTTGTAATCTTTAAAATGGCGCATAAAACCTTTGCTGACCTTTGTTAGTGAATTCAGTTTGGGTGTAGGTCTTCCTTTCTCAGTTAATCTCTTTTGTCTGCAAAAGACGTTTTTAGTAGATTGGCAACAAGATCTGGTGTAGGCGCTGATGACTGCGGCTGTCATTTTCTTTTCGTTGAGTTTCACTTTCGTACCTTGGAAATTCCTCACTAAAGGGACGGTCTAACGCTGGGGGTAGCACTGCGCACGTCGCTAGACCCAGAGGGCGGGCTGTCATTGAACGTCAAAATTTGATTGGCTGATGATTCTGTTACTAATGCTCGTAACAAATCAGATGTGACGTCTTTCAACAAAAGGGTAGCACTATCTGTAGTGCTGGCCACAGACTTTTTTATGTAGGATATTCCAGTTCAACCTCAACGAAACTAATCATAGACAATTTTGTGGACATTACACAAATGAAAATGATACCTAAATAATCAATAAAAACATTTTTCACACAATTTTATTTTTTATAGGGCCAGCAGAGAAGGCCCTGCTGCCCCTTACGGCCCACCACTGCTATTATGAGATGACAAATGTTGTAGTTGGACTTGGAAAAAAGTTTTAGATAGTGAGTTTCATCAGTAAGAAAAATGCATGAACAAACAGTTCTAAAGGTAAATTCAGAAACACTTGAAGGGAGAGATTTAATTAAAATCAAAACTGTTGCAGCACACATGATTTTCATGAGGGTTAAAGTCGCCATGAAACCAAAATTGCCAGTTATTATTTTTTTTTGCAGAATATTGCAGTTTATTATAACTGATTTATCCCTGTGCGTCATCATTTTTTAAAAAAAATCATAATCTTTAATAAAAGCATTAACATCCCTTTCCCCTTGCTACGACCAATCTTCTCTGATGTGTATGCTGATTTAAGGGCTAGGCAATAAAGTTGTCCAATGGCCAGATTATTTTCAGTTCCTCCAGCTGCCAGCCACTCAAACGATCAACCAATCAGTTCCCAACTCACGCTTTCTAGTCAATTCCTGGTTGACAAAATCAAGTCCTTGCTTGCTTTTTTAATTCCTCGCTCAAAAGCTATTTCACTCAGATACAAGTCACAATAGGGATGAAAAGTCATTCATAATTTCCATTTCATGCCGACTTTAAGAAAGAACAAGTTAAAGAGGAACTATGATAATAAACAATCATAAGATTCAGCCAAGAAAAGTAGATAAGATAATGTGTCATCCACCAATTAGGATCCAACAGGTCAATCAATGTTACACCCATGTAGGATCCAAAAAGAACAGAAAACAGAATTCAATTACATAAAAAAAAACATTCCAAACAACCTATACAAAGATGAAAATAAGTAATAAATTAACTTATAAGGTTTTTGCATTTACAAGAAAATGTTGGTAGTTAGATGTGATTTACTCTGTAAATAATTCAGCTTTAAAATGGCTATTTACTTTTGTTTTACAGTTTAGTAGCAGAGTTGAGGGTAATTTTGATGAAATGTGCCTCGGTTCAAGCTTTGTATTCAAACGAGTGCCAAATAGAGTCTGAGAGCTGTGGAGTATCATGAGCTGCTCCTGTATCATCCCGATGCGTTTTAATTTCACATCAGCTTTTCACAGTCATCCGTCTTAAGTCCTCCCACTTCCCTCTCAGCAGTACGGGGAAAAGCCTCCACATATCCAAAAAGATCTGCCGTCTCCTTTAAAGGAGGCGCAACTGCACAGTCTCTAACACGCTAACGGCTGCCTTTTCCACTCTTCTGCCAGTGTGCCTTTCAGACTAGCGTCAGCACGTATGAAGAAAATACTGCGGCCCCCTCAGTCACGACTCAGTGGCTTTTGTGTGTGGTTGTTTTTTCTGGTTATTGTATAAGTGTGTGTGTGTGTTTGAGAACAAGGACAGGATGACGTGCTCAGAGAGGGGATGATGGCTCTAGGGGTCAGGCGGTGTTGTAGCAGCAGGCTGGGGGTCACTGGCTGACTCACTGCATGCCTCCAACTGACTGACTGACTGCAGAGTTAGTCATCTTTCTGAATCGTGCAGAGACCCAGCCCAGAGAGAAAGAACGAGACCTTGAGGTAAGGAAAGGCAGATAGAGAACAAAAACAGAGAAAATGATGAAGTGGTTTAGACTCTAAGTACTTTGAAGTAAGTTAGAGAGAGGTTTAAACCTGTTACAAACCTGTATGATTTTTTTTTTTTAATGCAGCTCCTTTCTATACAGTGAAAGTAAATGGTGACCAGCAGAAACTATCCAAAAATGACAAAAAATTAATGTTTTTAAAAAATGAAGGTACTTCATATTCCTTCTGAAGTTGATAACATTTCTTGAGGTAAAGACGGAAATTTATTTAAATGTATACTGTAAATTATATACATGTAAATAAAATACTGTACCTTTTAAAAGTTTTGGGTCAGTAAGATTTTCTAATATTTTTTAAATAAGTCTCTTAGTCTCTATTCGTAAAAAATACAACACAATGAAAAATAATTATAATTTAAAATAACTGTTTTCTATTTTAACATTTTAAAATATATTACATTTATTTCCCGTGATGGCAAAACTGAATTTTCAGTGTCACATGATACAGTAGCATTGTAATATTCTGATTTGGTGCTCAGTATTTCTTATTAATATCAATGTTGAAAACAGTTGTGCTGCTTAATATTTTTGTGGAAACTGATTTTTTTCATGATTCTTTGATGAATAAACAGTTCAAAACAACAGCATTTATTTTAAATAATAATATTTTGTGACAATGTAAATGTCTTTGCCTTCACTTTTGATGAATTTTAATTCATCCTTGCTAAATATATTTTTTTTATTATTTTTATTTATTTATTTATTTATTTTATTAATTTCTATTAAAAAAACCTTACTGACCCTAAACTTTTAACAGTAGTGCTTAGATTTAATATAAATATAAATCTTAAATCTTGTACACTTTCATATAAAATTTTACAGATATGGTATGTAAAGATGTGTTATATTAGGTTTAACATCAGTAATGAATGTCTCATAACAAAATGTGAACGTCCAAATTTGAATATGCGGCTTTTCAAATTGCACTAATGCGATTTAATAAGTTTTACAGTTTCGTCAGAGGGGAAGATTTTCAGTGAATAATGACTTTATTTTTCCCCCTCATATTGTCTGACTTCAGGGGACTTGGAAATGATCACAAACCATATGGATACTTTGATGGTGGTTTTATCGTTTTTGGAGTCTGACAGCCTCTAATTTATTCACTTTCAATCTATGGAAAAAATCAGCACAAACATCCTGCTTTCAGTTGTCTCAACAGAAGAATGGAAGACATTCAGGTTTGGAACAACATGAAGACAGAATTGTCTTTTTAAGTTAAAGTCTGCCTTTAAAGCATAACTGAGGGTGCAAGAGGATTATATTTTTGGTCCTGATATGGTTCGTCTAAAGCAGAGAGAGAAGGAGAGGGGAGATAAAATTGCGAACTGTGTTTGGTAACGTTTTTCCAAGCCCTGCGATGATCTATCTGACTGTCTCACATCTCGCATGTTTTAGTGATGAGGCAGCGATGCACGGGGCGTGTGAACGTGTGCGTGCCTCTGAGAATTTAGGAGTGCCTGTGCAGTATGTGTATGTTTAGGCAGGAGCAATCCGGACCAACCACTGATCAGCCCTTCAGAATTCCAGCAGCACATCTGCATTCCAAGAATGAGTGATGGATGGAGATGAAGCTCATTACCAGGCTGTGTCTCCAACAAACCTTGGATCCAAGCATTGTTGTGTCATAATGGAGATCAGCTGGATTGATATTTAGACATGGTCTATCTCCATTACGTGCCAAGTATGGGAGTGATCCTCCATCCCCTCTTTTGGAAAATATGACATCTATTTGTGTTCACATTGCAGTGCACAGTGAATGTGCTGTGTTCAATTTGATAACTGTACGCTTAGTTATTTATTGCAAGTTTTTGTCAAGATCAAACAAATATGTCTGTGCTGTAGATTAAGTACCTACTGATATGCAAGGTGGGCTCAGTTAGCCTGTGACTTCTGTCAGAAACCTGATTTTATTCTGGGACATGTGGTATGACAGCTCTTCAAGAACAGGACTGTCAGGGTGAGCCATGCAGCAGCAAGTGGTTTGATATGGAATCATGGAATGAAAAGTCTTTAATCAATCAGAAGAGCTTTTCTTAAACACAGAGAGGGATGTGTTTAAAGGTGTTAGTTCACCCAAAAATGAAAATTCTGTCATTAGTTACTCACCCTCATGTCATTCCAAACCCATAAGACCTTTGTTCATCTTCGGAACACAAATTAAGATATTTTTGATGAAATCCCAGAGCTTTCTGACCCTTCATAGAAAAGCAAAGCAACTGATACATTCAAGGCCCAGAAAGGTAGTAAGGACATTGTTAAAATAGTCCATGTGACATCAGTGTTTCAACCATAAAAAGTAAAAAGCTACAAGAATACTTTATGTGTGCAAAGAAAACAAAAATAACGACTTTATTCAACAATTTCTTCTCTTCCCTGTCAGTTTTTGATGCGCGTTCATGAAAGTACCTTAAATGAGATGTATCTGTATCTTAAATTAGACAGTATAAAGAATACTGTAATAAAACTGATTTACATGAGATGCACAACTGCTGAAGATATTAAATGAGACTTTCTTTTAGATATTTATCTTGAATTAAGTTTATTACCCTCTTAAACATTTGCAAATAGTCGTTTTTCTTGTTGTATACGTAAATGTAAAAGAAATGGGAGATAAAAACTGTAAATTGACCATGTTTTAATAGTGCTTTTTAATGAAAAACAAGACAAAAACACTGATTAAGAAAATTACTTTTTGAAGACCATCATTTCCTGTCATCTCTGTACTCTCCTCTCAAGAAAAATGTCAGAAGAAAGTAAAAATGACAAGAAGAAGAATCTTTGAAAGAAGACAAGCAGATGCAAGACTGTCAACTATACATTGAATGTGGGATGCATTGGCATCTGTCTGAAGTTTGATGCAACGTATATTTGTAGAGGCATCAGTAAATGTGTGTTTGTGTGCTCACATAACTGGATGTTGGTCTTAAATTTCTTCTGTCCACTTGTATGGGGCTTTCTCCTTTGCTTTTAATTGGTGGGTAGTGTTTCTCATAACTGTAATGAGACCAAGCCCATTAGGAAAATTGGGAAAGCATGACAGAGCTGCTCATTGGTGATGCCAGTCGCATACACTCACACACATGCCCTTTGGCTGCAGGTGATCATCTTACCCCCTGCAACGGATCCCCGGCCAGTCGGCCAGTCACCCCGGTGTTGACACGTGGCTATACTGAGCTCTGGAGCATCTTCCTGGCTTCCCTTCTCTTTATTTAGAGTTTGATCTATCTTTTATGTGAAATTGTACACAGACTGAGGAGGCTTGTGGAGGGTTGTCCAGATCATATTTTGGATTAATACTTGACTTTCATATGGCAGGTGTCCTCAAGCGCATCAGCATGAATTGTGAATTTAACCACTAGAAAGCACAGTATTGGGTGGTTAACTTGGGTAATATCATGTTCTGCATTCATAAGAAATTGATCTCTCTTATTGCAGACAGTACTTTGGACTTTGATATGTAATAACAAAAATCGAGTTTAAAATAATGCATTTACAATGGATATGGCCTTGCCCAATAGACTTACTGTAAATGCAATTTTTAATTTTTGAGTTGAAATTTTCTGGGGTAATTAGGAACATGCAAATGCCTTTTTTAGAACTCAGTACATTTTTTAACCTTTCAGACTGTGTTGGCATATGTGTATGGATATTGTGTTGACTGCTTTCAAGTAAATGCCTAGGTCATATTTTAAAAATAAAGAAATTATGGTCACACTTTATTTTAAGGTCCAGTTCTTACTATTAACAAACCATTAACTACAACTTTTGCCTCAATAAACTATTAATTTGCTGCTTATTAATAGTAAGGTAGTTTATAAATTTAGATATTAGGTGGGATTAGGGATGTAGAATATGGTTACGTAGAATATGTGCTTTATAAGTACTAATAAACAGCCAATATGTTATTAATAGGCATGCTAGTAATAAGCAACTAGTGAGAATTGGTCCCTATACTAAAGTGTTACTGAAATTACATTTAAATCTTAATTTTTTACTTTGAGGACCATTTAGAGTTTTTCTGTTGTGGCAATATTTTCATGTCAATCAAACACATTTTCTCCCAAAATTTCTCATTTCTGTCTTGTAAAAAAAAAAGCACGGCCTGTAATTTATGCTGATTAAAATTAATAAAATAGTGGTATTAAAACAGTACTTTTGGCACTTTTTTGAGCTTCTGGACGTATTATGTAACTGAGAATTTAGAGGTTGAAATTATGCTTAATTGTCACACAAAATCTTCTCTGGCATTCATAATGATTTCATATTTTGGGGGTATAATGTGATCTGGAGAGGTTCTTGATAGGTATCATGACATTAAGCATTCATGTTGTTATCTAGCTGTCTCATAAGAGTATTTGACATCAGTCAGCCGTCGTGTCTGCACAGGATTCATAAAAACATGCATAAATTTGGCGAGCATTTCTAAGATTGCCTCAGTATAAACAGACAAAACCTCTAAAGCTGGAGGTTGGGACTTTATTGCGCATAATTACACGTATCAGTGGTTCCCTGTCAGTGCTGCTGTGTGTGTGTGTGTGTGTGTGTGTGTTTCAGAGTGAAGGGGAGTGAGTGCAGGCAACCATTGACTCCAGTCTGGGCCGCAGAGAGTTCAGTGGGTTCAGTTCTGCTGATGCCGGAGCTGGCGCCGATCAGGTGGCTGTGCCACAGCACTGCGATATCAATCACCCCTCCACTGTCTCTCTGTCACCCTCTCCTCTCCTCTCAGCACCAT
>CM077243.1:20156578-20229078 GCA_039654775.1 Spinibarbus caldwelli | reverse complement strand
ACTATCAAAAAGTAGCTAGCTACTTTGAAACTACTTTCAATTTTTTTATTATTATTATTTTATTTTTTTTACAATTAACATTACAAATAGCTAAATAATTATTAATGAAGAATTATAATGAAGTTATGTAAAATATTTGGGGTTAAAACATACTGTAATGCAATCATGATTTCAAAGAGTAGGGTGAATTCCGGTTGATTGGGACACTTTTCCAAGCCATTTCAATGACAAAAAGTGTCCCAATCATTTGATTTTGTAAACTATCCGATACAATAATAAAATACTGTACAGTTATAAAGTTATATTATCTTAAACAGACTGTCAAAGTGCAGAATTGCTACTAAGATAACATCAATGCAAGAACAAAATGTATGCAACTTAAACTGGATACAGAGGAGTCGTAAAATAAGCAGGTTAAACTCACAGATGCGGATCATGCGGTATTTACTGGCTATGAATGGAGCTGTCAATTATCAGCTGAGCGCGTGAACACTGCGCTTTGCACTTTGCGTGAATCCCGCCGCAACCATACCATATCGCGATTTTATTTTCTGTTCGATCAGTGTTCATTACAAAACCGTGGGGAGACCGATTATATTATGACTGTTCATCATTGTAAAATAGACATTTGATCTAGAGTCCAATAAAGAAGAAAAATTAATCAGTTTAAAATGGCTATTATTCACCTCCTGTATGTGCTTTAAGTCTTCGACGTAGACCGCATTTTTATCTTTGTTTTGCGTAAATTACAGTTGATTCATGTGAAATATTCACTCCTGCACATCCTTTGCAATATCATCAGTCGATCTCTTGTCGGTGGAAAGACTTTAAAGCCGCGCGATGCGTGATATCACCACAGATGGTGGTAATGATCAAATTTAGCCACCTTCGCTTCTGGAATTAGCAAGCACTTCTCTTTTTAATTTGTAAGGTCTATTTTTCCAGATAAAATCCAAAAATATTTTATTAATTTCCTTTATAGCTTTATCGTTGACAAACAAAGAAAGAGCAGAATATACAAAGTGAGAGAGCCGTTCAACCTTAGATAAAAGAACTCTACCATATAATGAAAGATCTCTCTGAAGCCAGATGTTAAAGATCTGTTTCATTTTTTTCATTTTATCAAAAAAGTTAAATGATGTCTACTGATTGAATTTTTAGTGATATGAATTCCTAACTATTTTACACTTTTTTTTAACTGGGATACCTCCTAAGAATATATCATCCGTATCATGAATTGACATAATTTCACATTTCGAAGTATTAAGTTTTAGACCTGAGGCACATGAAAATTGTTCAACCAATTCCAGAGCTTTTGGTAACTGATTTTTGTCCTCCAAAAACAGCGTAGTGTCATCAGCTAGCTGCGCAATTTTGATCCCACTGTCAAATGCTGAAATTCCTTTCAAATTATCATTTTGGTTAATTCTTAGACAAAGTAACTCTGTGGCTAAAATAAATAAAAATGGGGAGATTGGACAGCCCTGACTGACTCCACGATATATGTTAAACCTTTTAGAAGTATCAAAGTTCACAATCACTGAGCTGTTAATACCTGTATAAACATGGTTACAGTCTCTATAAATGATTTACCAAATCCAAATAATTCTATAGTATGAAAAAGAAATTTGTGTTCTATGGAGTCGAAAGCTTTATGAAAGTCAAGAAAAAGTATGAGATCATCTGAATGAATTAGATCTGAATAATCCAGCAAGTCCAGTACTAATTTTATGTTGTTAGAAATGTGACGGCCCTTCAGGAAACCAGTTTGAGATTCTGAAATAATATTGCCTAAACCATAACCTAATCTTTTTGCATATACAGAGGCTAATATTTTATAATCTAATGTTAACAAAGAAATAGGTCGCCAACTATCGATTACCAAAGGATCCTTGTCTGGCTTAGGTATAAGAGAGATGACTCCCTGTTTCATAGTAGCAGTCATATCTCCCAGACTGATGCATTCCTCATACATATGAAATAAAGGCAATTTAATAAACTCCCAAAAATGGAAATAAAATTACCTTTTTTCATTTTATGTAGAGCTTGCTTGATTTTATTGACTGATAAAGGAGAATCACAAATTTGACTATACTCTAGATCAATAACTTTAATATGGTGTTTAACTAAGTCAATACATTTTTCAGAAATATTATAATTGAAATTAGAGGTATAAAGATTGCTATAGAATTTAGCAACAAAATCTGATATTACTTTTTGGTCTTTGGAAATGACGTCAATATTAAGTGCGGAAAGAGTTTTCCTCTGACCATATTTTTTTTCCAGGGCAAAAAAATAGCTAGAATTTCTTTCCCCCTCCTCCAGCCATTTTGCACGAGATCTTGTATATGCACCTTTAGCCAAATCTAAATAGGCTTCATCAAGCTCCAAATTTAACCTTTTTATTTCTAAATTCTCCTCTTCTGTAATATTACTTTTAGCTAGTAATGCATTAAGTTTATTAACCAACTCTGAATCAGTTTGATGTTTACTCTTTTTAATTTCTTTACTTCTTTTAACTGCTATATATCTAGCTTTATATTTAAATAACTCCCATGTTTTTTGTAATCTCCATTTCAGTCAGTGAATAATTCTTTGATAAGCTTGATGATACTATCATTAAATTTTTTATCTTTTAACAAGGTATTATTAAGTTTCCAATAGCCCCTAAGTCTCGGATTATCATAGATGTCACTCATCTTTATACAAACTAATTTATGATCTGATAAGGGGGCAATGGTGTGAGAAATATCTTTTACGTAACTGAGGATAGAAGAAGAAATTAAAAATAAATAAATCAATCAAATCAAATCTAAGAGATAAAGTTTTATTTGACCAGGTAAAATCTTTCTTATAAGGATTAAAGAACCGCCATGCATCAGTCAGGGAGAGATCTGTGGAAAGAGAAAAAAATTAAATCATTATTCAATCCGCCGTCAAGTCTAGGGGGGTAATCATCCATACATTTGTTGAAGTCTCCTCCTAGAATAAAATAAGCATCAATATATTTTTTATTTAAATTCCTATGTTTATCCACTAGATAAGAGAACATTACTCTGTTAGATGCCCAGGAGTTGTGACCATATACACAGCAAGTTATAAAGGTGGCATTATCTTGTTTGATTATGGCAATAACCCATCTGCCTTCATCAGAACTCAAAGTTTCTAAAACAGTTCCTTTAAAACAGTGTAACATAATAGCAGTCCCAGTGCAGTCAGTAACTCAGCTTAGGTAACATCCGAGTAGAAGACTTGCTTCCCATCAATCAAAGCAAAAGAACTGCGGAAGCTTGCTCTCTTGCCCTCCTCGCGTGCCTTCTTCACAAGAGGCCACAGCTTGTCCCGCGCTGCTCTATCGTCAGGAGACAGAGGCTCCGAAAGACGCAGTCTGTTGTCAGTTAGAAATTTGCAGCCTTTGGCAGCACCCCAAATCATGTCACGGATGCGACGCAGTGAGAAGAGGATTATGATCGATCTGGCCTTATCATCCGGTTGTTTCGGTCCCAGACGATGAGCGACATCGACATCGTCCTGGAGCCTGTCTCCAATTCCAGGAGTGATCTTCTCTAGTATGTTAAGTACCACATTTCGGACATCCTCTCCATCTTTTTCCACAATGCCGTGCAACTTTAGACACCATCTCCAACTGTAACGGCTACATTCCTGTACACTTGCTTTCAATAATTTGTTTTCCTTTCTCAAAGCGTGGACCTCCGATTCCAGATGATTAAGAGCCTCTTTATGAATGCAGACATCCACAATAAGCTGTTGCACCATCGCTGTCAGACTTTTGATTTGTTTCGAGGTTGCTTTGGTGGTAGTTTCGATCACAGAAATCTTTTGAAAAGTCTTGTCGTGCTTTAAAGCCAGCTCGCGTATTGCAGCCAAGACCTCCTCATTAGTATTTCCACTGACGTTAGATTCCGTGGGTTTCGATTTTTTCACAGCTGGCTTCTGAGGAGTATCAGAAAGGGCAGCGACAATCACCTCATTATCAAAGTCTGGACATGTGTCAAACCATTGTGATTCTGTATCTCGCTGAAACTTCAGTCCAGTGCTACTAGATGCCGATGCTGAATTCTCAAACTGATCAACCGTATCAGGCCCGTTGGAAGCCATGTTGTCAAGCCAAGCTTGTTTAATTTTTTTCTTTCCTCTTTTTCCCATGCATAAAGCTGTCAAAAGGGAACTCTATGACTTTTTCACTTATTATGTCTGCGTTATCACCAGCCTAAGCAGTTGGTTATATCACCACTTCACCTTTATTTCCCTAAAGAGCAAACACACAACCACCTACATCGCCGCCATCTTGACCTCCAGATGCTGTGCTGCTTCAATGCATTACAGGCTCGAGACTCGTCAGAACGCAAAAGGGAAAGTAGCGTTTGGTCGCGCTACATCGCTACTTGCTGGAAAAAGTAGTTAGCTACAGGAAAAGCTACACTGTTTTAAAAGTAGCGTCGCTACTGTAAAGCTACTGAAAAATGTAGTTAAGGTAGTAGCGTCGCTACTTGTAGCTAGCTACTGCCCAACACTGAATAATTGAGATAAAACGATTATTGTGCCCCATTCTGCCCCCTTCCAGTGGTGCACTTTCACTCCTCCATGAAAGCCCAATTTCACGTGCAAATCAGTAAAGTCACATAACGTGACTTTTTGCAAAATGGGACATACTTGATTTATTAAAGTTGATTAGATTTATTAATGTTTTTAAAAGCGCGAAAGAGAACTTGCGCCGTTCCTAAGGAGGATTTCTGTGTATGCACTCAGAGACGGAACAGAACACGGACATATAAAGTCATCTTTTAGCTCAAGGTGTGCGCCTAAATGGTCAAATACACATGAAAATGTGTCAAAAATTCACGCAAACCCTCGTCGGTTATGTAATAAATGAGTGTAAACAGTCGAGAATGAAAATACGCGTGTAACAGTAAATTGGATCCGTGCGGCTCTTAAAGTGACAGCGGGCTATATTCCTGCTGCTGACTGTGCTTAATATTAATCAAACAACAAAAGACAAACACAAAATCACTCAATGCTCTTGACAGAAGGGCTTTTGTAGCTTTAATAAGAAACAAAAGAAGTTTAATTCTTGCAGTGAAGACTATGCTGTTTTATTTTACATTAGATTATTAAATTTCTGTAGCAGGCTGTTAACTGAATATTTAGATTTGCATTTAAAAAAAAAAAGTTTTGGTTATATGGCCCACTGATAATTGTGTTCAATAATCGTGATTACAATATTGACCAAAATAATTGTGATTGATTTTTGTCGTAATCGAGCAGCCCTAATTAATAGTGACCAATCACTATTACTATAACACAAATTTTGGGTTGGGGATTTTGGCCAGAGGTTTAACATGAACATTTGACCACATCATTTGCTAAATTTTAGTGAATTTTGGGGAATTGTGTTTCGCAGCTTTAGAAACATTCCCACAGTGAAGGATGGATTATAAGTAAAGAACATAGTGGAGAAAATAAAGATTCAAAGTGAGCATGTGAGAATACTTGGATTAAAAATGAAGAAGTTCAAGCCATAGATATGTATAGGTAGAAGCCACATTCAGCTGCTCCAGACATGTCAACGCATCAAGTTTTTCAAGATGCCACATCGTTTCACAGCTTTTGGTTGTAAAAAAACACTGAGATTTTCAATTCTTGAATAAATGGGATAACCTTTCACAGGTGAGAATGTGTTGTTTTTATATGTATTAACTCAATATTACAGGTTTTTAAGGTATGGTAATTTTTTGATGTCATGTTAGCTAACACATTCGTCTTCTTGTAGTGTGTTAGTTTAGCAAAATCAGCTGCTGAATGCCACTGAAGATATAGATATTCATACATGCGTCACTCAACACCATTCATCCAAAATTGCAGATGGGTTACGTATAGCAGCCCATATAAACAATCGCTAATGAGGCATCTATGTATATATAGTCTGTGTATATCTGTGGTTCAAGCCACACAGATCTGCGATGCTGTTTGTGAATGTTCGTTGAAACTCTGGTTTTGGGAAAACGCTGATTCATTGAACTATGGCTAACAATGCTTTTGGGAATTCCTTGTTTGGCCAAAAAATCATACTTGATACTCAGTGATACTCAATGATACTGTAATTACTCAACACTCTAGTGTCATTGCGCCAAGCTTTGCATGGGCAAGAAACTGACATGTTTGTGTAAATAGAAAAATAAAATGGGTCACACTTTATTTTCAAGTCCAGTTCTTGCTATTAAAAAAACATTAACTATGACTTTTCCCTCAATAAACTTCTAATTTGCTGTTTATTAATAGTTGGTAAGGTAGTTGTTAAGTTTAGGTATTGGGATCTAGAATAAGGTCATGCAGAATATGTGCTTTATAAGTACTAATAAACAGCCAATATGTTAATAATAGTCATGCTAATTAGCAAGTAGTTAATAGTGAGAATTGGTCCTTATACTAAAGTGTTACCATAAAATGTACAGTATAACACTATATATTGCCTCCTCACTGCCTAATATTTCTGTAGTAAGCCTTTGAGGTTTAATGTAAGTGTTGGTTTAGTGTTGCTTTGAATAATAAAAATAGTCAGTTGATTAGGCAAAACAGCTTTTTATTTTCAGTTAGTAAAAGTGAGCGTGTGTGTGGGAAGCCTTCTGTGGGTTTATTATCACATTTCTAGCTGAGATTACTCAGTAGAGCTTGTGGTGGGTCAGCAGGCTCTCTTTTTCATATACATCTCTCTCCCATCCCCATCGCACATATACATATATAAATATGCCTGGAGGCCTTTGAAAACCGAAGTGTGCCGTATTATTCAGCTTTGCATTGATTTGGGGGCAGGATCCAGCTGTGATGTCTCAGGTTAATGAGCGCTGCAGTTCTGTAGTGTCTGGTCTTACACAAACACTCAACTACATGCTATTGTCTTCACGGTGCAGTCACTGAAAGGTACCGTGGACTCAGGCTAATGCTGAATTCCCTGTGCCCCTCCATTTACGTCAGTAGCTGTCCTGCTCTGATTTAGAGGGCAGCGAATGTTCAGCCTGTTCCTTATTGACCCCTGGCAACCGTGGCACCACACGCTCAATATAGAGCACCGGGACTCTGAACGGCTCCTCTTACTGAGCTAACACTTCCGCACAAAAAAAAAACAAAAACAAAAAAAACATTTTTATCATGTAGTCACTTTAATGCCTTACTGCAAGACTGCATAAATATTAGTAGCCAACCACTTTGGGTTTCTGTGTAACCATTCAAAATCTGGGGTCGATAAGATTTAGAAATTTTTGAAGATTTTGAAACAAAGTAATGTGATAGAAATTTAGTTTGTCAACTTAGTAGTGTATAGTGTTAAAGACACCAAATGACGCGTACACACATTACCGCTTGCTCAACAATAGGCTTAATTAATTAGCTCAATTTATATTGAGCTTGTGCTGTTGTTCAACATAAAACCTTACATGCACAAGACCACATTACTGGCATGTATGGCAGATGGGAAGCTCTGAGCACAGTTCACATTGGAGTCCTTTATGTGGACATACCCTCGTGTGAGCATGAGGCATGTGATGGAGAAGTGTTGACCCTGTTCAACCTGCAGCTCAGGATCTGTTTACTTGCTCTGCTCACCTTACCTGCTTGAGCTCTTAAGTGCTTTCCAATGTGAACTCACAGCTATCATCTCCCAACTTCATTTGTGCATCTTCAGTACCATGATGGCCTATCATAAGGTGCTTTTGCACCAGAGGAACCTTTTCATAGTTCCTAGAACTATTGGCAGAAGTTCCCACTTTTTGGCGTGTTCACACCGCAGGAACTAGGAACGTATTTAGTTCTAGGAACTCCATTTGGGGGAACTAATTTAGCTCCTACTTCAGAGTAGGGTGTAAAACACTTCTATAGGAACTATCAGTACGTGTACGCTGATTGGCCAAATGCATACAAAACACTGGCTACCCGGCATTTTTAAAAAGCCATGTAAAAATTTTTACTCTACGAACATGGAAAACAGCGATAACAGCATTTACCTGTTTTCTGCAGCTTTGTGTTATTTTCCCAGCCTCGATGTTATGTAACACTACAAGTTGTCATAAGAGATTTAGTCAGATTTCATGCTATTTCAATTGCATAAATTGTGCGTTTACATTCCATCACCGTTATCACAAAACCCACGACACAACAAAAACAGGTCCGATCACGGCATTCTCCATTCACCGGTTGTTGATGTTTGTAAATGCCGCGAATAAAGATGTCGCGGTCGGCTGCTTCAGAGTTCCTTCTGCCGGTGCGAATGCATCCAGGAAAACGGCCCGAGGGAGAAATTGGTTACGACCCTGCTGGCTAGTTCCTAGAACTAAGTTGCTAGAACTACACGTTGCGAAAGCACCTATGTATAGCTTACTTGTTGGCCATGGTTACATGTGATACAGCAGCTTAAATGTTGGACCTGTTGATTCTGGTTCTATTCATAAAAATCTCAAAATTTGGTTCTGAGTCCTGAAAGCTTCAAGGAGTCACTTAGAATGCAACGTGGTAAACTGTGTATTATCAACCATATTCTGTCACTTTATGAATGCATCATCAGCATGCTTTTGAACATCTGAAATAATGAGCCACATGGATTGCATTCATCTTAAAGCGAGGTTCCTGAACGTTAATATTTAAACACCTCATTTTAAGTTAGGAACATCTTGGGTCTTTGTTCACACCGATTATTTGCATTTAGCAAGATTAAAACTGCTGACAGGTGCAAGACAACTTGTGTCCTTTCGTCCTGTCTTCACCTTCTCACTGCTCCAGCAGACGTAGTCTCTCTTGGAAAGCTTTCTTGGGAAATCCCTCTTTCCAGAAATGTGCAGTCATTTGAGGTTAGGCAGAAGGAAGAGAGTCCATTAAGCTGTGAAACCTCAGAATCCCATGGGGCAATGCCTGAGGGAGCCACGCCTCTTCCTTAACTGATCTAATTCGCTTGGCAGGAAGGAAAAAACGCAAGAGTGAGATGATGAAGAGAGAGAAAGGGCAGAGGAAATGCACTCATCATGAAAGCCATCAGGAAGTTGTTTTCCTCCTGTGCCGGAGATGAAACAGAAATGCTTTCAAACTGATTTTTCACTATTTTATTTAAATTTTTTTTCTTTTAATATGGTGAGTGGAGCTGGGTTATGTAGAAAACACACTGATTAGGGATGTGTGATACCGCTTATTTTTATTTTTTTCAATCTGACACAGAGTACTAACCTCACAGTGATGCCGTAGAAGCACCATATTGCCTGCCACAAAAAACTTTAAAGTTCTTAAAAACATTGTCTTTTATCACTATAAAAACCTTTTGTGCAATGGAAAGACTGATACGCATAATACACATTAATTTTTGATTATTGCACATTAAATAAAACAAACAAATCAAATAATAATACACATTCAGTTTAATAATAAATCATGAACAATATGACACATTAAATTAAATAATTGATATTGAAGACATTTATGATTTTTTACACATAAAATAAAAATTGGATCAAATTATATAACATTAAATGATACACCATAAATCTAACATTAAATGAAATATTTATATTTAATATTTATATTAAAGACTTATGATTAATGATTGATATTTCTATCTAAGCATTGATCTTCTGAAAGTTTTCGATATTATGTGCCCTAGTAAAAAAGTAATATTTTTAAAATACATTTGTTTCATATTAAGTATAGTTCAAATCTATTAACATATTTACTGACATATCACTCGAGACTTACTGATATTATAATTAAAAATTATAATTAAACTTTTGGAGTAATACTTATTTCTTAATATTAAGTCTGATATGTGGTTTAATGTCATGATTGATGAGGATTGTATAATAATATCAGTCTTTAAATGCAAGATATTTAAAGTATACCTGAAGTATATTTGCAATAGTTCCACTTTAGTACAATCAGATATATTTCAGGTTATCTTTAGTTGGACTTCAACACTATTTTTGCACAATTATAGTGCATTAGGTACAAAATTAGTTGTTCCAATATAGCAGACTTTAAGTATACCAGTTTAGTATACTAAAAGTACAATTTCAGGGTATTTTTATTAAGCATATAAATATGTAAATGTACTTATAGTATAATTAGCATGATAGAAATATATTTTAGTGTATTTATTTTTCACTTGGGTGATGGATAATGTGTGCAATGTTCTGCTCTTTATTACTGCTGTGTGAGTTTAATAACTCAAAATAAACAATATATTTAGATATAAAAATTAAGATGTCATTTTGATTTATGAGCAGATTGTAACAGTAAAAATATACTTCCCTGGTTTACTGATTAGGAAAAACTGTCATCTCAGTATCTTCCCATAGCATTTTCTACTGATGGTTGAAGTGTTAGCTACAGGGACATTCGGGTCACTTGACCCTGCAACATGTGTCCATCCCAGCAGGCTGCAGGGGCCGTGCGTGGTGATGTGTCACTCCTCTCACAGTCACAGCGTGGTACGATCCACTGTCACTTTCTATCACACATCTCGTGCCACTGAAGGTTATTCACCAGATGTGCCTTTATTCTGACTCATGTTCATTACTTCCCTGCTAGCATCACACTGTCATCAAGGTTATTATTGTTATTTAAACCAAAAACTAAACACATAAAAAAAGAAAACTGAATTGTTCTAGTTATAGGTCATGTCACACATTACTGTTTGACTCCTTTCCTTCTCAAGCAGACTTTATCATCTCCATTATTTTGTTGTCCCAGCATCGTGAGGCCTGATCCCTGTCATTTCCATTGGCCTGGAGGCTTTCTGAATACTTAAGGCTCTGCTGTAGACCTAAAAGTCTAGAGTGCTCTGAGAAAGCCTGCCGGATCCCTTAAGGGTGTGTGTATATCTGAAACGCATCACAGTACATCGGAACATCGAGCTCAGCGTTCTTAGACATCAGGTAGTATTTTGAGGAGCACTCATGAAATATTAACCAATATATGCCACTGCTGTTCTCCTCGAAGGGCTTGAATGGCAAAATAAAGTTACAGTGTGTCTCTTCTGAATTTTTTTTTTTTTTTGTGCTTCCAGAATTCCACTTAAAGAATTTACACTTATTGTGTTAAGGTTAGAGTCATGATGAAATGATGATGGTAACAGATATTTCTTCTGTATTGTGACATATATCTAAGTTTACTGAAAAATACAAAAATTGTGGTAGGGACTTGCTTCAAATTATTCTTTGTTGATTGGATGGATGCAAATCTATAATCAATATTAGGATGGACAGTATATAAAAATATTAAATATGAAAATAATTACTGTCACTTTGGTACTGGCTTAAATTTGAAAAATTTTCTGTAATCAAAGCGACTTTTCATTCAGTGTGTTCAAGGTATATGTTTTCATCAGTGGCCTTTGTGCATTGTTATACGAGTTCAACTACAGGAACTCACCTTGAAAGTGAAAACTGAAGTTAGCCTGCATTTGTGGGCCTTTTCTGCATTGTAGTACACCAGTGTTCAGTTTACACTAGGTCACCATTCCAACTTGATGCTGCTTTCGAAGAAACCAGATTACGCACAGTGAAATCAGACTTGCTCTTATTTTTCAAAATGCATTGACCCTGGCAGCCGGAACTGACAAAATTAAACTACTGTACATTGGAGAGAGTAGAGTAGCGAAGGATTTTTACATAGTGTTTTCATCAAGCGCACTAAGCTAACTCTTTTGATATGAGCCGCTGTCTGTGGGGGGCTATTTTTAGCCAGGATTATTATTGCTGTACACTGTGCTGCAGTGCTTACTCCGCGCTGGAAGACTGAAGTCTACATTTATGGAGTACCAAATCAGGAAAAGCATGGTCAGGAATATGCCGAACGTCCATCGACTACTTTGGAGTCCTTTTGTTCCTTTGAAAATACTTCCTAGGTCACCCTGTTACAATACCATATTCATTTCTTGCAATGCAAATCAGACTTGGGCTACTCCCCGGGGATCAGGAATGGGCATTAACTGCACAGGATGTTCAGTTTAACCCTGCTGTTCTATTCAGTAGTGCCGACTTCATTTACGCAGTTGTTTATTCAACTGTTCCGTCACAAATCCTGTCGTGCGGATAAACAGGCAAAGGCTCTAACATCCACTAGCCCATGAGGAGCACCCTGCCTCTAATGGCTGACGCAGCTGCATCATTTAGGCAGGTTGGGCCCCCCTGTCACCTTGTCCCGGGCCCAGCTTTGGAGCAGCGTGGCAGCTGCTGGGCTGTTGTGGCCTCACGACGGACGAAGTCTGGAGAGGGTGGGTAGTCCCCTAGAGAGACGAGATGGGACAGCTCCCCTTAGCGCCGAAGGGGCCGACCTGCTTCTTGCACGTGGACCTCTTTTGTATAACAGCTCCTCAAGGAACAAAGCGGGCAGCCGGATGTATAAAGCCCACAGATGGCACTAAGCGAAGGGGCCATATCAATAATAATGGACAGCAGACAAAAAGCTGGGCCTCTGTAAGGATTAAGCCCACTTGGGCCTCCTTCACTCCTGTACAGTGTGTCTGGGATGGGGTTAACCCCTTTCGAAGGGCGCCGCGGCGCATCTGCTCTCAGCCAACTCTTGTGCCAAAAGTGTGCGTTAAGTGCCCGGAATTCTGCTGCATTATGCACTGCATGACGTTGCCAAGGAGATGCTTAGTCTTCCAGAGTTCGGCTCTATTGTTCCCTTCAAGTGTCTGAATGCACAACACAAACAGTTTCACTTGTGCATTGTTTGGGGTTGCTTGACATCCCACGTTTCCATCGTTCGACATTGACATTGATGTCTAAATATTCCTTCGTTGCTGTAAATATAAATTCTTCAGGTTCATTTTTATAGATTTTTGTTGACTCCATCAAGTCCTCCAAAGGTCCTGCAGGCTTTAAATCACTGGAGCTATTAGCTAAAGTGAGTGCTGCCGCTGAAGAAACAGATGCATTGAAATGAGCAGTCTTTGTCGTTTCCTAGTGTCCCTTGTAGGGGTGCCAGACGCCTCTTTTGCCAGCACACTACAGAGGAAAGCACAAAAGCAGTTTTGAGGGAAGAATGCTGGCCAGGTGGCAGCTGAGGATCTCTGGAGAAATGAAGATGGTCTAGTGATCCGTGGTAGTTTGTGGTTCTTTCATGAACTTTCTTATTTTAACTTGTTTTTATCCACAATAATTAGTGCTGTCAAAATTACCGTGTTAAGGCAGGTGATTAATTTTTCCAGTTTAATGGCGTTAAATATATTTAGCGCAGGGAAGAGCTAGGGTTGGCCACCCCACTCACAACTTTTGCTTCTATCTCTTGTTTTCTTGACAAGAATTTCGTTTATTTAGATGCAGAACATATTCACTACCACATCAAATGGGAGACTTTTCAAACATGCACTCCACTTCGTCTTCAGTTGATCTTCAATTGCACGCACAAATATGATGCCGCGCGCTGTAGCCTGTATCATTAAAGCGTGAATGACACTACGAGCATGCGTATCAGAACCGTGTCACGTTCAGCAGTGGCAGCTCTTAAAGTAATAGCAGCCAAATAACCCAATAACCCAGCTGATGTGGTGTCTGTTAATTAAACAACAAAAGAAAAAAAGAGGAAATCAATAACTTTTGTCGCTTTAAGGATTCATCTGTATTTAATTTAGAATTCAGTGTTTGATAACTTTATTCAATTTCTGTATATTTCCTACTTGCTGAAGGGCACAGGTAAATATGACATTTATTATAATGGGTCTATGTGAAGATTGTTTTAAATTCACTTAAATTAGAAGTTGTTATTTTTTAAAATCTAATAAATTTTAAAATTGATAGCTCTCAATTATACTGTAATGTTGAATGGCTATAGTCAATGGTTAAATATTAGGAAAAAACGAACAATTTCCTAGAGACATCAGTAGGATTGGTATCAGTGATACTCGCCTTCAGTCATAAAAAAGAGGCCATTAAACAAATATTTAAAATATACTGTCTTTATGTTGTCTCTACATTCATTTGAAGATTGAATGTGAAATTATTGCAATATAAAAGTATATTTAAAAACGTTAAAGTTAGGTGGGATTAATCGCGATTAATCTTGATTAATTTCAGAAAAAAATATGCAATTAATTTTTTTTCGATTGACAGCACTAATAATAATTTTTACTTGGCTCGTTAGAGGTGTCTTGTTTGTAATGTAAATGTGAGTATGTTTACGGTACTGTTTGTTTTTATAACTGCTAATGACCCTTAGAACAGTATGTTTCCTAGAAGACGCAATTCCCACTACAATCGGTACAATCGGTACAGGCGGTTGAAGATTAACACCTGCGATGCACATGCAGTCACCTCGCCTATTGTTTCCAGGCATTGCCAAGGAAACATAATGTTGTTTGAGGTACAGTGGCTTCCACTGATTAACCTGTAAGTCACAAGTGTCCTGCTGTCATGGGTATTGCAGCTTGAGTAGATTGATGTTTCGACTACAAGTGTGTTTGTTAGGTTCTTGAAAACCTCAGGTTGGTCAACAAACTAGCATGTTTAAATCCACTGTGTCAATGTTGCTTCATAAACACTCTCTTCACGTCTTTGTTTCTCACTTCCTGTTAGTCGGGCTGCTCTGTTTTGGAATAGCTGTTGTCCTACTCTCAGAAACCACAAGACCTCACTGTCTCAATGACAGGAAGTGTAACTGCCGTTAGAAGCTTTCAGGGTCTCAGTGAAGGAAGTCTGCCCAACAATAATAACAAGTAACAACAATAAACCCACAACAATATTCAGAAATCATTCTAATATGCCGATTTGGTGCTTAGGAAGCATTTTTTGTGGTGATACTTTTTTTCAGGGTTATTTACTTCTACTTTTGATCAATTTATTGCTTTCTTGTTGCATAAAAGTATTCATTTCTTTTAAAGAATTACTTTTCTTTTTAGAAAGTGTCTTACTGTACAGCTCAGTGCATTCAGATATATTGGTTCTGAAGGACTACACTATACATTTTGTGTTTCATGTAATTTATCTCAGAGTAAAGAAATCTTTTTTCAGATATATGATAATAATGGCATCTATAAATAGATTGCACCTGCACTGATGAGATTCTCCAAAGACTCTACCTATACTAAACTGTCCTATATGGAAAGTTGCATAAGCTACACCTGGGAGTGTAATGCCATATAATAATGATCCATTGGCTAAGATAAGGTGTTATATACCAAAAAACAGACTCAACAACAAAATATGATATGTTTTTATCATTTCTGTAGACAGGACTTATTTTATGATGTGCAAAGCAGAGTAAAACTTGTGGTTATGCTGATTATTCTGAATGACATGCAGCGAGCATCGAAGAGGAAACAGACATTTTGCTGCTGAAACAACTGAATGAGAAGTGGTTATTTTGGCCTTGCTCAGTTGAAAGTTTCAATTTGAAAAAAGGATGTATTGGTTATTTTAAACTATGTTGAGCTCGACTCAGATGTTCCTTCTAGCCTGAAGCAATGATTGGGGAAGAGTAGACAAAGAGTTTTTTAGTTCAAAAGCAGAGGTGTTTCTCGTATGACACCCCCTACCTCTCATTTCCAATATAGCATTAAACTCCACCCCCTTTCAAAAAACACAACTGCCTTTGTGTTCACAAGAGGTTTTTTTTTTTTCATTGCGATGCAAATGAGGAAGTCTGTGGTGCCAGTCTAACTCAACAAAACAAACGTTTCTTTTATACGCCTCTATCACAATTTCCTGTTTTCAATGGGACTCCACAATTAGATGACTTACTATAATGAAGGGGACAACAGAAAAACATCATGAACAATAAACCAGTGTTTCATTGTTGCAGTCACAGAGCAATCCACACTTTTATATGCCTCAGTTCAACACAGCCTCCAAAAGCAGGCTAAACAAGCTCCTTGGCTAGTGAAGAGATCCCTCTTATCAGCATCTCGTGTTACAAGAGTGAGGACTGACTGGCGTGTGTAAGTTGCTCAAACAGAAGGTTCTTGTTTGCTCGTGACCTTCAGTGAGCACCAACGTCAAACCTCAGTCTCAAACTCAAAGCCCTTGAGGACACTGTAATTTGCTTCTATGGACAGTTATGAAATCAGCAGACATTGAGCATCAAAGCAACAAAAAGGTCATCATTTACTCACACACAAATTGTATTACATATATTTATTTTGCAGAATTTATTACATCATTTATTACATCATTTTATGTTCCAAAGAATTGAATTTGAAATGACCTGAGGATGACTAAATTATGACATTTTTCTCTTTTTTGAATGAACTATCCCTTTAAGGTTTGTAACAGTCAGGCAGATATGAATACATACTAGCTTGCACAAGAAGATATAGTGCAAATCATTTAATGTAAGAGAGGATCTTTTATGACACACTACTCTGACATTAACATTATTGTAGGTGCAAGTAACCCTTTATTATTCAGTTATTTGATGGCATGACAGTATTTTCCTGTATGCAAAGTCCACAGGCCAGCTGCATGACCTCTGCACAACCTCACATCCACAACTAAAAGGAGCTTGACTCATAACAGCCAACACAGTGAGAGTAATACATGGCTCCACCCTCAGTCCAGGAAGGAAAACAGCTGCTTACTTTGAGTGTGCAAGAATAACTCTAGCAATGTGAGTTGTACATTAGTGGTGTTTAATAAAGCAAGCATCATTATAATTGTTGCTTACTTAAATTCAATACAGGTAAAATGGAGTTCCAGTCAAATATGTGTCTTGTCCCACATATTTCATATCGTTTGGTCTTGACTTTTTCAGTTAAAGGGTTTGTTGACTCTGTCATTGTTTACTCACTGTCATATTGTTTAAACTGTAGGACTTTGTGGAAAACAAAAAGACCTGTTAATGATTATTTGATTTTGGTGAATTCAGTAATAATGCAGTAGAGTAATGGTAGCTGCCACAATTTTACAGTAAAATTTCTTAAATATTGAGCAGGGTTTTTTTTTTTTTTTACCAAATCCAATAGGAGCAGTAGGATACTTTATTAGCCCCTTTCACACATTCAGTCTTTACTGGCAAATTACCGGTAAATTACTGTTAAGAGATCATGTGTGAACAGGACCTTAAAAATACCGGTAAATTCGTTCTGGCAAAATTACTGGTATGAGAAGTTACCGGTAATGTTCTCTGTGTGAACACAGAACAAGATTACTGGCATGAACATGTATGATTTCAGAACACACTGACGTAAAACGTCTACTCTGGGCCAGTCTTAACATTTGATGCATTTACTCTACGCGGTTAAAAGAACGTCAAAGAAATGTCTAAAGTCATCTAATACATGTCTCTGGGCCAAAAGCAGCTGTATGAATGTGAACATTTGACACAAAAATGAAAACATCAACAAAAACCCTGACCGCGTATACCCCTCTATGTTTACAAACTCAAAACCGGGAGGCACAGCTGTTTATAGGTCGTGATGATGTCACAGAATTTACCGATATTTGAAACTGATGTGTGAATGGTGCTTTACCGGTAAAAAGACGGAACATCATTGCCTGCGTGAACAGCGCATTTTTGTATTTTCTGGTAAAATCGTTCCGGTAATTTTACGGCAGTTTACTCGTATTAAGTAGGGATGTAATGTTGCATCCCGAGCCAGTTGAAAATCTATAAAAATCTGTGACGAGATGTCGGTTGAGATGTTAAATAATTCACGATACAATTAGGGGTGGGGTTTTATATGAATGTATCTCTGAGGGGAACTGACTGTCTTCAGAAAAGTTTAGATTTTTCTTAAAGTTTTTCTTCTCATCTTGCCTCTGTTTAATGCATATTAAAGTAATATTTATAAGGGCAGAGCTGCTTTGTTTACAGCGGTAACCAGGGAAATGCTGTATTGCTGCTGTTCCATAAGCGCCGCCTGCTGTCAGAGAGTGAATTTGCATCTCATTCAGCCCATCTGCTGTTTTTATTTAGTGCAGATGTTTTAAGTAGAATAATTTCACAAAGCTAAAGTTACACCATTCTGTTTTTGCTTCAAATGCAATTTCTGCTGCAAAATGTGGACATGCTGATATTTCTTTAAAAAAAAAATAAAATCCAAGCTAGGAAGGAGCACAGGCAAAGCCTTAATTTGTTTATTTTTTACATGAAGAGATTTCTGTTATTTTTATAATTTATTTATGAGTTAAATTTGGGATTTGTTTTAAAATTCCAATTTATTTGTGTTATTTGACTTAAAAGACATCTCAATTTCATAAAGAAATGTGCAGCATTTTTAACAAAAGGACACTTTTTCATGTATAATTTTTTCATGCATAAATCTTATTTTGTCCAAAAAAAAATAAAAAAAAGAGAAAATTGTATCATGACACCAGTATTGTGAATCGTATCGCATCGTCAGTTGAGTGAATTGTTACATCCCTATTAAGTGTCAAAATTAGTCGAACTGTATTGGATTTACCAAACTGGATATTCATTAAGTATTAAATGATCTTCTTTTGCATTTGACCTTCAGAATCTTGAAAGTCACAGGTTTGCCACGACTTGAGTAAATGATAAGAGAATTTTAAAAATTGCCATAGACTTACATCTGAGGGGGTACTTGAGCTACATCTAGAGACTATAGGCTTGTTGGTGGCCTTTATTTGACCTGGGCCAGTTTGCAACCACCCAGAACACCCTCAAAACCACCTAACAACATGGTGAAAATGATTTAAATATAATTATGGCATAGTTGTAGTCACATAGATGAGCATTTCCAAAGGATTAATGGCAAATATTGGAAGCGCTTGTTGTATTAGTCAGGAAAATGTTTTCATTTTGATTTACAGCATCCAGCATGGTCTGTTTGACAGTATGTGGAGGAATGAGAGGCCTTTTCATTGAGCGTGTGATTGAGGGGCTGTGGTGGTGTGGGTAAACACACCCGTCCTGGCTTCAGCCCTGGCCCACGCCTGCTTGGGCAGCCATTGATGCTGCACGCGTGCCTCCGTCCACACACAGGGGTCAATGTGCTTTTAAAGGCGGTTAAGTGTGCACAGACAAGCGGGCTTTTGTAGAGGGGGGTGAAACAACAGCCCTCTTTTATCACCCCTGCTTTGTCCAAGCTGTTGAAAGGACTGTGAGGGGGACATGCCGTGTTTTGCTTTACTGCTGACAGTCAAGTGTGCAAGCTTGTCAGATGCTTGGAGAAATTTCTTGTCAGTTGTTTATATAGTACAAATATCGTGTCGTAATTCTCTGCAAAAATATTTAAGCAAAAAGTATGCAAAATATAATTTCACGATTGGTGTTCTGTTGTGTAAATATACTGCTATTGCCAGGTGTTACAAAATAATATTTAATACCCTGGATGTAATATATAACAACTATTCTAGACACTTCAACCCAAATAATCTAGCACTTTTTATTTACAGATTTCTCTGTTCCCGTCCTGAGGAATGTAAAATATCCTGCAGGATGTTGAGATCTATATTTTGATGGGTGATGCTGTATCTAATGGCCCTTTAAGTGCTGGACCTCATTCACTGGTACAGTGTATATAGGACAGCTGATTCATGTCATGCTGTATAGAACTGGCTGTCCTGTTTAGCAGCGTTAAGGTGATGGGGTACAAGAACTGGAACGGAAGGTGCTGTTCCTGCAAAGCTAGTGCCCGGACAAGGTGGCCACGACAAGTTTGACATAATGAGAAAAATCCCTCTAGTCCGAATTCTTCTTCGCACATGGCTACTATCCATCCCACGTAACCCTCGCTCACATTTATGGCTGTACTGCAGCAGGACTGTTGGAGTAGAAGGTTTTATTTTTGTGCCTTGCATATCTGTAGCTGGGTCAGTGACAGCAGTTTGAAAATGCGGTAATATTCAAGTAAAAGGACATTTTAGAGTTTTTCTTTATACAGCTTACAGTGCATCCGGAAAGTATTCACAGCGCTTCACTTTTTCCACATTTTGTTATGTTACAGCCTTATTCCAAAATGGATTAAATTCATTATTTTCCTCAAAATTCTCAAAAACAATACCCCATAATGACAACGTGAAAGAAGTTTGTTTGAAATCTTTGCAAATTTATTAAAAATAAAAACAAACAAACCAAAAAAAAAAAAAAATCACATTTACATAAGTATTCACAGCCTAATTAATAAATAAATAAATTATAAACAATTAATTAATATATAAACATTTTGTTTGATCACATCACATCACATGACGTGATTTGGCAGACAAAAATATATATTTTTTATCTTTTAAACATTTTTATATTATGTGTATTATATTATTATTTATTCAAATAAAACTGCTTCATTGCTTACTTAAATTAAATCTGAGCTAAAATAAATATTTAAATAAATTATTCAAAATAGAGTTTCATGGTTAGTTAGTTATATTTCTGTCCTGTACCAGTCAAAATAACAAAATTAATTTTAATTTAGAAATTAAAAACCAGCCCTGAAAGTAATCTAAATGGCTTTCTTTCACTTTCTGTAAATTAGCCACATTCATTTGCTAACTTGCTTTGAAGCTATAGGAAAAGTTTTTTAAAAAGTCTACATTTAAACAACATAGTTGTATAGAGGTTGACAAGTGATGACAAGCACAATAACATCACCCATCGAGAGATGCCACTTTTTACAAAACTGACGAGAACATGCCTGTTAAGTTTCCAGCAAGACGTATTATAGTTTACTGCTTAGTGTAATTACTATTGTGAGAATAGCTGTATCATAAAACATTCAGACTCACTTAAACTTAATATGTGGCATTGTTTATGAATTACATGCAAGATACAACACATTATTCACAGTCTAATTGGTTTTAGTAGGAAATAAAAGTCAGTACAGGTATTATAATTAACTTTTTCCGTCCTGGTGCTCATACAGTTGTGTTGGTTATGAGAGTTGCTTCATTCTGTTTCCCAGACTGCTGTTCTTCCTTTCACAAGCAAGTCATGCAGCTTTTTGTGGATGTACTTTTTCTCCCGCACGGTTGGCTATCAATAATTCACTTCCCCTTTTTCTTGAAATCTTTCAACCCAACTTTTACACAAAGACTCCAGCAGCCACCGCTCTCTTGGTAATTATAGCAGCAGCTGCTTACAGAGTGGCCTCCCTAACAGCTTTCTCTATGGGTTATGAGTGTGTGTGTGTGTGAAATGGAACACCTGTTTGTTGTGGGGTCTCCAGATGACAGTTGTTGTCAAAGCCCACAGATGGGAGAAAAGCGAAGGGGACTCGGCTCCCACCCCTTCGCTATTCTATCGCAGGTTCCCTGCTGATCCGTCTCGCGGCCGCTCGGAGAAAAGAATGAGACGGTCAGCTGGCTCACCCCAGAAATACCGCAGCAGACTCGGTTTTTGTCGACTATTCCCTCCTCCCTCACTTTCTCTGGCTGCGTCCCATACTGTAAATCCAAAAGACAGTGATTGTACCCGTGAGATTATGCTAACATGTTTTGCTTATTATTTTTGCAATTTTGTCACTTTTTGATGGGAGATGGTAGGGGAAAGCAGGTTGAATTGAATCAGGAAGTGATGTGAGAAAGAGTTACCATGTGAGCGCCACTGTTCAGTTGGCGTCTGGATTGTTGTCAGCAAGCTAGTAAACTAGCAAAGCTCTGTTTGTACCAGAGGTTGTGCTACTAATAATCATTATCCGTCACTTTGACAGACTGGGTTGTAAATTCTCTGCAATGCTCTATTTTTATCCATGAGTGAAATATTGTACCACTTAGTATTTTATTTTATTTTATTTTTTTTTTTTTGTGCCAAGTTCTTTTAGTCTCACCAGGCATTGTTGCATGTTCTTGGCTTTTTATTTTTATCCTGCTCTGAAAAAGTAAAAAAAAAAAAAAAAAAAACTTTTTAAAAATCTTTTTTTACTTTTATTTGTAATAAAAGCAGGGGAACGCAGATCATATTTCTTTGTGTTAAATATTGTAATATCCGGCAATGTTTTAAAGTTCTATAGAATGACTGACAAATTTTGGTTGAATCAAACTTTGGTTTGTACCTTTTCATTGATTATTAATTCTCAAATCTTCTGTGCCATTATGACCTTATAATTAGGTCAGAACAAACAGCATAGAAACAAGTGGTTCAGTGGGGTCACTCTGAGAAAGACTGCTCTTTTGTTAGGGAGCCTTGTTGTCAGGCCCCTGAAGATGGTTATGCATTCATCTATGCATGTTATTTTAAAGTAAAAAAGTATTTTTTGGTATTGAACATACTATATAAAACATTCACTCTTCATAATCAAGTTCCTGATGGATAATATCAAATCCCACCTGGAATATTATCTGATTTAGACATATATGGATTAAATGGATTACGTATGACATGCCATATTGACAAGTAATTTTTTGACTTTGAAATTTTTTTTTTTTTGTTCATAAAAAGTGTCTTATGCCTACCAAGGCTGCATTTATTTAATCAAAAAAATAGATTAACAGCAGTAATACTTTGAAACATTATTACAATTGAAATGTTATATTTTAAAATATTTTTAAATGTTGTTTTCCTGTCAATGTCAGTCCTGTGATGGCAAAGCTAAATTTTCAGGATCATTACTTCAATCTTCAGTGTCACCTGATCCTTCAGAAATCATTCTAATATGCTGATTTGCTGCTTCATATTTTTGTACAAACCATAATGCTTTTTTTTCTGGATACTTTGATAAATAGAAAGTTCAAAAGAACAGTGTTTATTTGAAATAGAAATTATCATTATAAATTTAAATAATGTCATACATCAATATAAAGTGTCCTTGCTGAATAAAAGTATTAATTTCTATTTTTATTATTGTAAATAACTGAATGAATTCACATTAAAAGGAAATATTCCACAATGCAGCTCAGTTGGCAGCCAGATTGATTCCTTGAATATACTGCAGCTCTCAGACCCTGCTTTACACAAGTTTTTTGCTTTGTTTGTACACTTTGCATGCTTTTCCGTCCCTCTTCCTCACTAGGTTGATGTCTTCAGCAAGCAGCGCTGTAGAGCACGTCTGAAGAGGAAAAGATAGACTAATCCTGCATGAGATTAAAAGGCTACAGTTTGTGTGGGCTAGATTAAGAGAGTGGAATCTGTTTTTAACCTTCTAAAAAGTGGCCACTGCAAAGACCACAGAGAGGTTGGTAATCCAGGATGTTTGAGCAGGCTAATTTCAGCAGCAGAATAAAGGGCAGCGGCCAATCCTGCCGTCTGCAGGGTGGGCAGGTGTGTGGGTGGGCACTGGGATTAGTATCAAGCAGGGGCTTCAGAGAAGCTTTACTCTAATGTGTGCTATACTGTCTGCACATCCACCTCAGGTTTAATGCTGCCCGGCTGCTCCAATGTTGGATGCAAAGCTAGTTTAGGGATGGAGGATGATGGAAATTTCTCATCAGTACAAGAGCCAGTTTTCAGTTAGGTTGCTGTGGGTGCAAGTATAATTACATTTAACATACACCCCCTCAGTGCAACACAGCAGAGCATTAGTGATAGATTAGCACTGCCCAGTCCTGACCTTAATTCTGTCATAGCAAAATTTGACCCTGTCTCTCATGCGTGTTGATGGTAATTTGATTTGAGGTGGGGTGGTCTATGTGGGTCCTGCCTAAGGTGCAAGTAATTAGGCCAAAGGGAAGGGGACTAAGTAGCTGATAACCAGGTAAAAGAGGGTTAAGCATGGGGTATGCTTCATTTCACTTGCATATTCAATCATTGTAGTTTTTAAAGGGATGGTTCACCCAAAAATAAATTCTGTTATCATTTACTCACTCTTGTGTCATTTCAAAATATATTTGGAGAAATGTCTTTTTTCTTTATGCAATGAAGTCAATGGTCCCCAAAACTCTTTGGGTGTCAGTATTCTTTTTCGTTTTGCAGAAGAAAGTCAGTCTCACAGGTTTGAATGACATAAAGGTGAGTAAATAATGACAGAAATCTCATTGATATGTGAACTAACTTAAAAGTAAGTGTACTTTTTTGACCATTAACCTGTCCCTATATTTATACAAGTTTTGTATATTTCTATATACACGCTGCAACTTCTTTATAATGTTGCATTCTATTAAAGTTCTATATTATTTTGTCTAAATGCATTCAAAACAAAACATTATAAACTAAAATTAGCCTTTTGAATTCAGGTATTAAATTGCAGTCACATTAGTAATTTCGCAGACAGTAAATTTCCATTGAGCCTGAACGAATTAAGTATGCAGTATCAATGAGAATCTCTCTTAATAGCATGTGGACAAGAAATAAATACACCAATCAGATTTTTTAGATCTCTCGCTTTGTCCCAGCTGCCTCTTTTCCTCTGCTTCCCATCTTTCACTACCTGTCACTCACCGAATGCCTTTCTTTTCTTGTCAGGTCACTCTGATCAGCCCAATACAGTAGTGGCGGTCACTGTGACATTCTCACATAGTAACATTCATTACCTGACCTTGCCCTCACTCTCTGCTGCCTTTTTATTTCTCTTCCTTTTCTACTGTAGGTATTAGACAGTGTTTAATTTCTGCTGGAAAGTGTCTCTTTGGTGGGTCTCGGTGACTGTGCCCTTTTCAGTGATAGAATTGCTCTGCCAGAGGCTTTTCTGATGGGCGTATCCGTAAGCTGAACCTTCTTCCAAGACTGTTATTGCATTTACCAAGTCTACGTTTGTACATTACAAGATAATACTACTGTACGTCTAAATTGATTGCCTGGTGTTAAAAGACCTCTGCTTTACTCATTCACTTGCTTAGGTGGCTTAGTGAGGCAGCAAATTACTCTTGTATGAGAGGAATTCACTCACCCTTTACAGATGCCCGGCTAGAAATGATTGCGACTCAAATTGCACAGTTTAGTTTTCCAAGTAGAGAATGAAAAACCCTTAGATTCTCACTTTCTGGCTCGGTTTGTATGTTTGCATTTAGAGATGCTTGTAGGCTGGACAAATTGAGTGTTGTGTGCCGTATATTGTAGCAACTTACTTTACAGTAAATGCTTTGCATAAGAGGCTTTGCTCTCCACTTACATTATGTGCGGTATGACACAGCAGACCTAACAAATCCCCCGCGCATCGGACCATATTGTCAGTTTGGCTTCTTTTGAGTTTATTTCCTTATTTCACATTTCAAAGATCATAGACCATAATTTTTAAGCAGGAAATCACAGCAAAAGAAATAAAATTTTTGCCTAGTTTTAAATGTGACTTTGCAGTCTGAATGTGGTTGAATGAAAAGATAATGGCAAAATGAAAATGTCTTAATTAACAAAAAATTTACTCTTTTTATGATTCTTTTTAAAATGAATCATTTGAAAAAAAAAAAAATTTTTTTATGAATTACAGTACCAGTCGGGACTTCAACATATGACTTATTGAACTGCAAGTTATCATTTTTGTCAGTCTTTTTCTAAATGAAGCAAGTTCTGTGGACTTATAGAGATAGTTCACTCAAAAATTAAAATTCTGTCATCATTTACTCACCCTCATGTCAAACCTGTATGAGTTTCTTTCTTCTGCTGAACACAAAAGAAGATATTCTGAAGAATGCTGGTAACCAAACAGCTGCTAGTCCTCATTGACTTCCATAGTATTTTTTCCATACAATGGAAGTCAATAAGGGACCAGCAAGTGTTTGATTACCTGCTTTCTTCAAAATATATTCAATTTGGACAAAGTATTAAGCTTAATTATTACTGAATGATGGGTTATATGTATGTGTGTGTGTGTGTGAACCGATTATCTTAACTTCACTACTAGTTTCAGCACAAAATAAACATGAATTAAATAAACATGAATGAAAATCAGAAGGTATGTGGAAAGAAAAAGTACATCTTACTGAAAAGTCTCATGTTCCAGTTGCATAGTGTTTCAACGGAGAAAAGACGTCAGTAAAACAGCTTGTAAACAATGTCATGTAACATCACATTTACCTCAGGAAAGCCATTCAGTAATAACTCTAGCAAGAATCATTTTTTATAAATATACACTATATTAGTCTTTATATTTTTACTTAACCTATTATTGATGTCTTTGTATGTATGTTTGAAAAAATCTGCCATTAAAAAATCTGCCATTTTTTTTATAACATTGAATTGGAGTAGAAACGGTTATAGCCTAATCATTAAAAAGTTGATTAAAACTGCCTCATGTGCAATTTAAATGTTTACAACTGTTTTTATTTAAGTGTTGATTATCATATCTAAAAATAAATAGCAATGGAATTTGGACTCGTTAATTTTAACCTTTGTTATTAATATACCAACTGACATTCTCTGTATAGTTTAGCATTAGTTGACAAATTGACATGTACTATACCTGAGATATATATACATCCACACCCACCATGGTATTACTATTGTAAACCATCACTGTACTGCTTGACATGGGCACAGTGTAGCAAAGTAGTGTGCAAGACTCAGGTTTATCTTCAAATGCACCCTTTCAGGGGAGAACTAGTGTTATAAAGAGGAGTGGAATAAGGAATACAGAAATCCCTGAACAATTCTCTCCTTGAATCACTTGCCAATTAAGTAGTTATTAGTTTGGCTCCTAGTTATGAGTAGAGATGGGAAAGAGGAATAGTTGAATTCTCCCTAACCATGTAAATGACGGTTAGCATGGCTTTTAGGAGGGATAAATGCTTGCCATATGGTCTGCTGGCCGTGTCCAAGTTTTCAAATTAGCGGCTCTCATCCCCCTCATTACTGCTGTTCCTAATGGAGGGGGGGTCGTCCGCTGCACGGGTGAGGTGGAGGCTGACGTTCCCTTGTCCAATGACTAGTCTGTTCCCTCAGAGTGTGAATGATAAGCACGCAACCATAAATTAGCAGATAAGCTGCGCTGGCACTAACTCACTCTGGAAGCTCCTGAGAGTCTGGCTGGCAGCGTCTGGCTACACTGGGCTATTACTTAAAGTTAGGTGGAAATGGAACCATTTTTGTTAGAGATTTTAAAATAATGATTGCAGATGTGACCTGCAGTTTTATGCAGAACTCCTAACAGGGTGCCAATGAGTGGCCTTGAGACTCTCCCTCTCTAAGACATTGGCTTAAACAGTAAACAGTAGTTCCGGAAAATATTATCAACACTAATTTACAAAACTGATCAGTCAACCTCTAGACAGTAAAAATATTTTAACACTGAGTAAATGTCAAACTTCACTAGTAAATAATTTCTCACATTTGAAATATTATGGAATAATCAAAAAATAATGTATTTAATTTATTTTAGTAATTATTTTTTATTTACAATTATTATTTATTTATTGTATTATTTGATTAAATATACTGTTATTATTGTTTATTTGTTTTCAATAATGATAAAATATTGTTTGCAGTACTAATGTAAAATCTGTATTTACTACATTTTTATATATTTTAGAATATATTTTATTTAGAACGAGTATTGTTTTGATTTTAGGACAACTTTAATGAAAGGTTTTGATCCACTTCAAATGTTGACTACTAATATATATATATATATATATATATATATATATATATATATATATATATATATGAAATTTATATTTGTATTATTTTGTTGTTGTTATTATTATTAGTTTATTTGTTTATTAAAAATGATACCTTATAGTTATTATTTGAAGTACTAACATGGAATAATGTTTGTTTATAATTGTATTTATGTATTTACAAATATAATATTTGTATTATATATGTATTTCTTCATTTCTTTATTTTCATATTTTTCTATATTATATTTGTATTATTTATTTAATGCATTTAAATTATTATAATTATTTAAATATTTATTTGTTTACTATAGATGATAAATTGTAGTTATTATAGTTATTTATATAAGTATGAATGTGAAATATTATTTGATATATTTGTTTACTATATTTCCTTTTTATCTTGTATATGTCATATTATATGTCATAATATTATTTGTTGATTATAAATAAAAAAAATTGTTATTATTTGAAGTGCTATCAAGAAATATTGATATCTTAAATTTAATATAAAAGTAAATGCTTATGAGTTGTAAATTACTTTATTACTAAATTTATTACTAAATTACTTAATAATTTACTTTCTGCTATAGTTACAGCTGTTCATTGGAAAATGAAGCATTGAATGTATAATCAGACAGAGGAAATATTCCCTTAACCCCTCCAGACCGCAAAACATCCAGATTACATCAGATTATTTGCGGAAAGAGGATTTCAAAAGAAGAAAATCTTTAAATCAGATTGTTGGCTATTCTCCTAAAAGTAAAAAAAAAAAAAGCATTAATGATACATAGTAAAGAAGATCATACGATCAGTCTCATTAATATGTACAGTAAATATCACAATATGATGACTGGATTATGAGCGCAAGCAGCTTTTGAGTCAGCGAGTGTCATTTCACAGTCTTGCGTGACTTCCCTCTGAATCCATTTTCTGAAGAGCATCGTGATGCAGGCTGCGGTCTGTCCAGCAGGGAACAGCGGGGTCATTTGAGACGAGGCCCGTACTGCAGCGGGGTGGACGCAGGCTTCTGTGCAGTGCAGCTGTGTTTCAGTGAACTCACCCTGGGGTCAAACACCTCCGCTCTTCACCCTCCAGCCACATCCATCAACGTCTCAGCACGCCCCCTGCATGGCATGCTGGGAACACGCTGCTCCTGCGCCCGGACGAGAACAGAAACAGGGAGTGTGACACTGTAAAGGACTAGGGATTCACATTTGAATTAGCTTCCGAAGTTGTTACAGACTCACCTGATCCCCTCCAGTTGGGGTTGTTTCAGTTACGTTAACACCGTTTCCCACGAGCGCTTTCAAGCATTGTGGCTACGTCTCTTTCTTTCACACTCATTAATGGCCTCTCTTTCACACCCAGACCCTCGGAGAAACTCTGCCCAGCTGTGCAACAATCCCGGCCTTTGCAACACACACCAGAGCTGACAGAAGGTGTGTGTGTGTGAGGGCGTTTAGGGCACATGTGTTTCAGCAGAGGGGCTCTTGCGCAGCTGTATTGTGGGAGACAAACAAAGAGTTATTATTGTGTCTGTGGTGAGATGGTGTTATGAGGGGTGAGACGGGGACTTTATGTGTGTGTGTTGGGGACGCTTCTGATTGGGTGATGAGCCACCGCTGCTGTTGGAACTGATTGTTGACTTGCCATCTGCCATCAAGAAAAGTGCGTGTATGCGTGCGCTCCCCGTAGCTGAGTATTAAGTAGTCTGCGTCGCGGAGAGAGACGAGGTGGGAGGGAAGGAGTGAATGAGAAAGAGAGAGTGACGCATAAACATGCAGATGTCGCACGGCATAATGACTGGAACTCCAGACTCAATCTTGGCCGCTGTTTGCATGACTAGTGTGGGAGGAGGAGACTGGGAGATTTGGTGTGTGTGATACTAGAGTCGTGTTTGCGCGGTACACATCACCTCAGCGCATTTGAAAATTATATGGATGCTTGTTGTTGTATAGATGTTTTGTTTGTTGTGATTGAGACATTTGCATCATAAGTTTCTTTTGGAAAACCCACTGAAACTGGATTTTGTTGTTTTTGGTGTTGTAGTAGGGGAGAGGGGGATAAGCTGTGTCTTCCTTATAATTTAGCAAATCATGCATAATTTTATTTAATCAAATGATTGATATGATTTAGAAAAGCCCATCATATATTTCTGATAGAGAAATGCTCATAAGGAAATGCCAAATTTTTAAAGCTAGAACAGTCCAAATAAATTTTCTGTCAAGTAAAATTATGTAAGTAACTGTTTGTTTATTTGTTTATTTTGTTTTAATTTTGTTTGTATTTATTTATTTAATATATTTTTTATTTATTTAGGTAAATATTAATTAATTCATTTAAATAAATTTTTGCCCTAATTAAAATTTTGTTGTTGTTGTTGTTGTTTAAACAATATAGTTTTACAATATAGATTTGTATAGTTTATTTTTTGTGATTTGTTTAGTTTTGTGTCTTGTTGTTTAAATGATTTTAGTTTTTTGTTTTGTGATTTTTTTTAAAAGTTTTTTTTGTTTTGTTTTGTGATTTGTTTTGTTTTGTTCTAATTAAACTTTTTTTTTTTAAAATGATTTGTTTAGTTTTTTTTGTTTTGGAATTTTTGTAGTTTAAATTATTTGTTTACTTTTTTGGTTGTTGTTTTGTTTTGTGATTTGTTTTGTTTTGTTTTTTGTTTAAACAATTTGGTTAGTTTTTTGGTTGCTATTTTGTTTTGTGATTGGTTTTTGTTTTTTTGTTGTTATTTAAACAATTTTAGCTTTTTGTTTTGTGATTTGTTTTGTTTTTTTGTTGTTTAAACGATTTGTTTAGTTTTTTGTTGTTTTGTTTTGTGCTTTTTGTTTTTTTATTGTTTAAACAATTTGTTTAGTTTTTTGTTTTGTGCTTTGTTTTGTTTTTTTGTTAAAATAATTTGTTTTGTTTTTTTGTTTTGTGATTTTTTTTGTTTGTTTGTTGTTGTTTAAACTATTTGTTTAGTTTTGTGATTTTTTTTGTTGTTTAAACGATTTGTTTAGTTTTTTGTTGTTTTGTTTTGTGATTTGTTTTTTTGTTGTTGTTGTTTAAACAATTTTGTTAGTTTTTGGTTTTGTTTTGTGATTTGTTTTGTATTTTGTTGTTTAAACTATTTGGTTTGTTTTGTGATTTGTTTTTTTTTTTGTTTAAATTATTTTAGTTTTTTGTTTTGTTTTGTTTTGTTGGGCTAACCATGGATTTGTAAATGAAGCATTATTCCTGTTGGGTCAAGTGTGTTAGATGCTTTGGGGTAAACTGTGTCATTGCCTGAACTAATGGTGATATTAAGCTCTGATTCCAAATGCTATTGCAGGTTACTATAATTATTAATAATTAATATTAATGATGTTAATAGTATTATTATTAGAAAATGTGGAAAATCATTGTACAGCTTTCATATATTCTGTTTATTAAACTTTTTCTTGGCTGGTTCATAAAATGCAAATAATATTCAACAAAAAGACTTTACAATTGTATCGTGCATTAGTAAATAATATTTTTTTCTCATCTGTGCTCATGTTTTATTTGAAATGTGGATCATACACATATTCCCCAATGATTCTACACAGCTTACCTCTATTGTTGGACAAGTCACTAGACTATTTTTAAGAAGTCATATTTGTTTGGCTGTATGTTATAGATGTGCCTAATTTTAGTTGACAGGAGACATCCTTAAATATAATTATGAGTGATAGTTTGACTACTGTCTCATTTCTGTACAGCTTTACCCCACACCCCCTGTGCCACCTACAGTGGTCCTTTCAGAGGAACACACACACACTTACACACTCTTTTCTTCAGATCGTGGGCTCAGGCGAGGGCGAGGGGTCTCACGCTTGAGTGTTCTTCTCAAACTGTGCTTATAAAGGTCAGACGAAGATACACCAACAGCTCCAGGCTGTAATAACTTATTTATCAACGACCGTAAGATTGATCACAGCATTCGTAATTGATGACTCAGGCTTTTTTTTTCTTTATTGAGTTTGTCTGCACATTCAATTTCCTCTCTAATACTCACTACAGCAGACAGAAGGAACATAAAAGAGGCATCTGTAACTTTCCATTTTCATTATGTGCCAGCCAGCTAAATGGTTGAACATGTATTTTTTGTAGCATTATTCATAATTGTTTGTGCGCTAAAACAGGATTGTTTTGACGGCGTTGAGCACATTATTCAGTACTGCTGTTTTTCCCGGCTTTAGTCGACCAGCCTGCCAGCTGCAATTAAGTGAAAGGCATTGACGTTGGAGTCTACGCCAAAATGATTTTATGCAGCTACAATTGCACAGGTCATTGTATTTCATATTACCAATTCAGTGACATTTTGGAGACGGAAAAAACAATATTGAGTTTCATGTTTTCGCCCTGTTCAATATATGTAAATTAAATCCTTTTCATAAGAGTTGATTTGGTGATTGACGTACTTCAAGAGTTTATTTTAAAATTTCTGATTTGTTGTGACCAACAAAGTCATGTGATGCAACCAACAAGCAGAAACATGCATATTTATTTATTGTTTGTTTGTTTGTTTGTTTTATGGCAAAGTAAGATTAGTTCAGGTTGCAAAATGACTCCCCAAATACAAAATCGTGGTGGGACATTTATGAATTATTCTAATATGTAAAATAAATTGTTAATAATAATAATAATAATAATAATAATAACAACACATACATCATCATCATCATCATTATTATTATTATTATTATTATTATTATTATTATTAAAAACATTAATTGGGGGTATTTAGCATAATATGCTTTTTCCTTAATAATAATAATAATAATAATAATTATGATTATTATTATTGTTGTTGTTGTTGTTATTAATTAACTTATTATTAAGTTGTTATTGATTATATACTATTATTATTTTGTTTTGTTTTGAAAATTAATTTTGGGGTTTAATGCGCTTTTTATTTTAAGTTTTTTTTATTATTTTAATAATGATAATAATAATAATATAATCTATTATTATTGTATAATTATAAAAAAAATAATTATACAATAATAATCTATTATTATTGTATAATTATAAAAAAAAATAATTAAAAAAATTATATTTGGTAATATTTGTAAAAAAAAAAAAAAAAAAAGCATTATTTACCTGGAATAATATATCTGAAAACATTCTGAAAATAATCATGTGTACACTTTCATATATATATATATATACATTTTATATTAATTTTAAATAATTATCATTAAATAATTATTTATTTAACATTTATTTATGTATTTTATTATTTTTATTACCCTAAAGTTTAGGTATTACTTATAATTTCCAAATCATCAAATATTAGCCAATAATTCTTCTGTCTGTAGTTACTGGTACTATGATGTACTTTATTAACAGGGATCCATTCAGCACTTAGAACTAGAGGAAAGTCAAATACATCAAGAACAGCAGCTCAGAGTAAAACAGCAGTTTGTGAACTCAAGTGTCATATCTGTCCAGCCTCCATTGAGCGTCTTAATGGGTCTGTTCTGAATGAAAGCTGCTGGTTGTGTTCGTCCTAGACTGAAGTGTTGGGATGTGTGTGGCAGCGTCTGGTGGGCTGAGGAGGGGTTGTGAGGGTGGGATGGTCGAGTACAGGCAGAATTACACGGCTATAGTTGTTTACTTCAGCTGTGGTGTGTGTCTCTGGGGGAGATGGGAGGCGATGTTAGTTACTGGAAGAATAGAGGCTCTGGGATGCTTCACAAAGATGTGCGCGCGCGCGCGTGTGTGTGTGTGTGTGTGTGTGTGTGTGTGTGTGTGTGTGTGGGAGCAGAGGCTGGGACAGGGGCTGGTCAGACAATAGGGCCGAGGGGTTCTTGTATTGTCCCCCATTGCCAGCTGTCTCCCAGCGCAGCGGCCTGTTCTGGTGGATGCGCTGCTGAATAAATAATAGCAGAAACCCCTGCCACTCGGCTGTAATGGCCATTCAGAGGCTAGGGCCGGGGAGCTCTCGCACAGAGGCCTTTGCACCTGTTCACCACTGGCCTGATGGTGCGACTCGCTGCAGCCTCTAAGATCTGAGCTGTTGTTCCTGTCTGCTTGTGTGTGGCCCCTGTGTTAGGGCCCTTTGTTCCCCTCTGACTGAGACCCTTTAATGAAGTCGCCTCCACTTTCCTTAAATATACACAACTGGGGTAATTTTCTTAAAATAAATTAATGAAAATTCAGCTTTATGGTCATAGAATTAAATTACATTTTAAAATATTCAAAATGAAAACAGCTATTTTAAATTGTAATAATATTTTAAAATATTTCAGCTTTTACTTTTTTTGAGACTTCTTTGAAAATGTGTAAAGACCAATGCGACACTGGAAATCACTTCCTCTCGGCATACACAGTCTTTAAATCTCTCATGAAATTGTAGTTGAATGTATTTACATTACATTATGTAATTTTATTATAAAGCAAACCTGAAAGCCACTATTTTATTTTATTATTTTATTTTATTTCATTTTAATTTAATTTAATTTAATTTAATTTTTTAATTTAATTTGATTTATTTTTATATTTTTCATTTTATTTAATTTTATTATTTAATTTTATTTAATTTTATTTTATTTTATTTTATTTGAAGTGCACAGGGCAATCATTGTATGCATTATGAGCCACTATTTTTATTTTATTTTTTATCTTTTGTTTTTTATTTTATTTTTTATTTTATTTTATTTTATTTTATTTGAAGTGCACAGGGCATTGTACATTGCCCCTTAGACTTCTATTTTATGTGCATAACTGTCAAAATTTTTTAGTTGATTTCTTTACTGAGAAACTATTATTTTCTGTAGTAACTGACAGCATGCCACAGTCAATAGAGATTAACTTGTATTTAACCCAGACGTCATTATCAGCCTTGTTGTAGTTCACTCTATAAGGACAAAACTAGCTGACAGTTCTGATTTATGATGCTCACAATGTTGACTGTGTGTTTTGAATACGAACTACATTTCAAATGCTCCCTGAGTTTCAGATGTTTGGAGCCTGGATGCATTATGCATGCTCCAGAGGCTACAGTAACATGTGTAAGTCACCCTGTGAGACCGTCCTGACTCCATGAATTAATTATGCCTATGATGACAGTCCCATCAGGGCGTGTGTGCGTTTTTAGGAAACTTGTTGATATTCGGCGTGGGCTGTTTCGTGAAAGGAGTCAACCAGTAAAATGGACAAGAAAGCTCCTCATGCCTTTGATCTTGTCTCGGCTTCAAAGGGTTGACAGAGAGCAACGTTACTCTCACTGGAGAGTCCTGTAATGCACACACACACACACACACACACACGGACAGACGTATTGTCAGTGCGGCCCCTCACAATGGCACAGTGTAAAATAATCCAGCATGCTCCTGGGGGACACGCCTTTCACTAAAGATCGTTCCCTGACCTCTGGCTGCTACGGCAACAGTTGGGAAGTTCTTCATTGTTGTGCTCGTCTCTTATTCTAAATGATTCATGGGTCGGGCTTTTCACAGCTAACCTCTGTTTGGTGTGACCTGCTACGCTTACCTTTGCTCACACATTACACTGTGTCTAATTGGCATGAAATGCGCATTAAATTTAATTATAACTCTTAATGTGCTGTGATGAACTTTTCATATGTGTGTTTGCTTTATGACATATATCTGTGTCTCCTATTATTTTAAGTTCAGTTGACCTTTCCTGTGCTTCTAACAAGACTGCAGCCGCAGAGCATGACTGCAGGACTGTACATTACGCAGCAAACGCTGCAGCCCATTTAACGTGAACAACAGGCAAATTAGATTGCAAAACGGATGGCCTGATTGGGCTCAATTGCTGATATTTAATTAACCGATCAAAGTTGCTGCCAGTTCTTCCAATAATCTCATTAATTAGCTGCGTTTTATGCAGGAAACACAATCAGAGGTGAAGGGCAGGTACATGCGATTCATCTCAGTAGCGATCCTGACACAATACCATTATCCTTGACATTGTGATTTGGTGTTCTACTAAGATTTTTTTAAATGTTTTTGAAAGAAGTATCTTAAACTCACCACAGCATTTAATTGAACAAAAATACAGTAAGATAGTAATACAGTGAAATATTATTGCATTTTATATAATATTATATATAAAATGTAACTTATTCTTGTGATGGCAAAGCTGAATTTTCAGCATCATTACTCCAGTCTTCAGTGTCACATGATCCCTCGGAAATCATTTTAATATGCTGATTATTATTATCAATGTTGGAAACAGTTGTGCTGCTTAATATTTTTTTATAACCCGTGATACTTTTTTTCAGGATTTTTTGATTAATAAAAAGTTCAAAAGAACAGCATTTATTCAAAGTAGAAATCCTTTGTAACAATATACACTACCGTTCAAAAGTATGGGGTCAGTACATTTTTTTCCTTTCTTTTTTTGAAAGAAATTATTTTTATTCAGCAAGGATGTTAAAGTGATAAAAAAGGGATAGTAAACACATTGTTAGAAAAAAAAAAACCTATTTTAAATAAATTCTGTTCTTTTTAACTTATCAAAGAATCCTGAAAAAAGTATCACAGGTTCCAAAAAATATTAAGCAGCTCAACTGCTTCCAACACTGATAATAAATCAGCATATTAGAATGATTTCTAAAGAATCATGTGACACTGAAGACTGGTGCAATGATGCTAAAAATTCAGCTTTGCTTCACAGCAATAAATTACATTGTATAGAATATTAAAATACAAAACCGTTATTTTAAATTGTTATAATATTTCACAATATTGCTCTTTCTGTATCAAATGCAGCCTTTATGAGTGTAAGAGACTTCTTTAAAAGTCTTAAAAGATCTTACTGATCCCAAACTTTTGAACCACATACACACACACACACACACACACACACACACACACACACATATATATATATATATATATATATATATATATACACACACACACTAGTGACACCAATTGCAATTGCAGTCTGTTTGAGTGGTCTGTCTTCATCTCAGAGTCTGTCTGTCCAAGCAATAGAAGATGGGAGAGTGTTTGAAACTTGTTTGAAAATATTCTTTATTGTTGCAGTTACCGCTAGTAGTGCAGAAATTGCCCACTTTTACTTTTTAGAAATTCATTTAGTTGTTCAAGTTTAATTTCAGTCGCTGTTCAGCAGATTCTTTTCAAATTATTGCTTCTCCATGACAGGGAAAACAGATCAGAAGATGTAGCAGCCCTTGCGGCAGTACTGAGAATGCAGCATCAGCTGCCTCTGTATGTGTTTGTGTTTGTTAGCTGGATGACTACTTTAGCATTTCTTTTGCTCTCATTCTCTCTCTCTCTCTTTCTCTCTCTCTCTCACACACACACAGTGGGAGTAACTCTCTCATACTCATGCTCAGCCATCAGACTATCTGTATCTGTAGTTCAGTGCCATCTAGTGGCTGAAGTTGTTAACAGTGTCGAGTTTACACGACTTCAGCGCATGGCCAGATATGAACTTTGGTTTGTTTCCTTCTAATGATTGATAGATATCTGTTTACATTTCAGAAGCTGATTTCATTTATTATTATTTTAATTTTATTTTCTTTTATTAGTATTTTATTTTTTAAATGTATTTACATTATTTTGATATTGAAAAAATAAATGATTATATATACATAGTAATTCAATATATGTACAATTTCTTATATTTTAAAATGTTGTAAATAACAGCAAGCAGTCATATTTCAGTAAAGCAGATTCAGTGCACTGTGAATGGAAACTCTCTCTGTGCACAGTCTGTGTGTTTAATAGACAGGGAGTTAAACCTTTGACGCAGCACCATGTGTTTGCAGTGCTGTCACATATAGATTGCTGATGCTCAAAGTATCCTGTTACACATTCGAGTGCACGCACGTGCGTGTGTGTGTGTGTGTGTGTGATTTCCATTTTCCATGTGTGTGTTGGCGGGATGGCCTCTCCGTACGGGCCCAGCACGGCAGCTCTCTGCACCAGCTGGGGGGCTGGAGGAGCACCAGGAGGGCAAGCTGTGTGCAGCTGGCGGACTGAAATCTGTGCAGGCCTCATGGGAGCTTGGGCTCCCTGGGCACCCTCACCCCCCCCCCAGCCGGCCTGACATCTCTCTGCTCTGTTGCCGTCCATTGTCTGATGCCTCCATCAAGCAGGAGTCTGCAGCAGGCATCTGCACTCACTTAAACAGACCAAACGGCCTTGAGGAAGTTTGGCTGAGGTACATGTTGTTTCATCCCCCGTTTCTGTTTTGCATAACGTGCAGTAACTAAAAAGGTGAATGGCGTCATTTGAGGAGAAAAGGAAATTGCAAGAATACATTTTTTTCCAAAATGTACTATATGTAGTTTAAGTAGCAGATGTTGGACAGTTGCTGGTCTCCACTGTAAGCGTGATGTATTGTATATCCAGCCAGTCATTTACTACTCTCAAACTATCCTTTCTTCATCATACCATAAACCCAGGTGTTCACAACCATGCATATAGTCTCTGTTACACACATACACTTAGAGGTATCATGTAGCAGGGGTTTGTCAGGGTTACTCCATGTGCACATCCACATAGACACTCCTTCCTGCTGCGGTCTAATGACACTAATTCAGGTTAAGTGGATTGGGTTGAGTCAGCCCTGGATTGCATCTAAGTTGTCTGAGAGCCTCGTGTCGAGTCCACGGCTGCAGCGCCACTGGCTCACCCTATTGCCCTCCCTGAGGACTCACAGAGGACACACGCACTAATACCTTAAACACTGCTTCAAGTGCTGTCTTTTATTGTAAAATTTTATTTTAATTAATTGCATGATATGCTGTTTTAATTGCATACCATTTAAAGTGTATTAATTGTTTATTAACAGTCATTACCTGCTGAAAAGCCTTTAATTAAGATGTTAAAGATCTTATAATGTAATATATTTTATTTATATTAGTTGGATTTTTTAAGTTGCTTGTTGCTGTTTTTGCGGTCTCAGAAAAAAGGTCCAAAACTGTCACTGTGGTGGTATGCTAAGGTACAAAAGCTTTATTTACTCCTAAATGGTACATATTAGTACCTCAAAGGTACATATTAGTACTTTAAAAGTACATATTAGTACCTTTTGAAAGTGTACAGTTTTGTTCCTTTTTTCGGGGATTGTACACCAGTTTAAAGTATACTGATGCTGAATGTCTGCTAATCCACAATACAGTCCACGCTCTTTTACATAGATACCAGTATGTAATGCTAAGCAAGAAGTGAATTTGCATGTCAAGTCAATATATTACTTTGAAATATATTCACAGTTGGTGGATGTGGCGTGGTCGCTTTGTTGTCACCGCAGGGTAAAGTCCCCTTGTTTACGCTTTCTCTTGGTCGGTGTGACGGTGGTGAATCAGGCACCAATCTGTCTTGTTGTGTCTGGCTGTCTTAACAGGTGATATGACCTTGGTCTCTGTAAGGGGATCAGTGTTTAAGTCTTTGCCGGCAATTCTGGCGAAAATACAGCAAATCCCCAGAGCGTTGCTAAATATTGTCGCTCTTACTCCACTCCTCCCCACCTTGGCTAAGCCCTGAAATTGCATTTGACAACTTCACAGCTGCATCGCCTTCCAGTGGAGCTGATTAGCATGTCTGAGTCTGTCCTGGTGTTGGTCACGTTCGACCAAGTACAGTTACATAAAGGAACGGCTGAGTCATTTGAAAGTCACTGACATTGTCCAGATTGGTCTCTGTAAAAGTCTCACTTTACTCTGGTCATTACTGTTCTGTCTCGCTCACAGACTGGTGCTGAGACCGGTCTAGGTGCAGTTTGCGTTTGGTTTCACACAGAAAATGGGAAATATGTCTCAAAATATGCTTTTATTACAAAGAAAAACTGCTGAAATCTTTTTTCTTACATGAAGCTCACATTACAGCTATAAAGCTGTATCTGATGTTTTAAAAGATACTTTTTAAATGCTTTTTGTGTATAAAGTTGGGTTACCTTTTTTTAATTGTTGCAGTGTAATTACACAAATAATACTTACTGTAGGGTTATGGTTTGGTTTAGGGTTTGTTGCTTGTATTTATGAATATTTTACTGTCATTACTCAAGTAAAGGCATGTGCTCAATATTTATTATATTCATGGAATTAATTCCATTATAAAATATTACATAATTCTGTTTGCTATTTTTTTTAAACTATGTAAATCTGAACAAATACTTGCTATTACTACAGTAAGTACATGTTCAATATTTATTACATATTTTAATTGTTATAAAAAAAATTTATTATTTACTATTACTGTTTTATATTTTTAAAACTGTCAATCTTAATGAAGTTTGAAATAATTATAATCAATTTCAATTTTTATTATGTGAATATTACACATTTTTTAATGAAATTGTGAAATTGTGTATGTCTGCTGTTGGAAATTGTTAGTGGACAAATGAAACTACTGAGTGCAAAAAGTATATTTATTTCTTAAAAACAGTCCACGGGGCTGAAAGTAGCCGTAGTTGAGTCATCAGTCTACCGAATTACTCACCAAAGTCATCATAGCGGTTACTGAATGAACATCTGCAGCATAAAAGTGCTGCAGTTCTAACCACTAGACCACGGGTCAAACAAGAAGCAATACTTCTGACAATAGTTTCTCGGAGCAACTGTTTGCTGTGAGCGCGTGTGTGTGAATGAGTCAGAGTGTGAGTGTGTCCATGCTGCGTCCGTTTCTGCCAAACTGACAAAGTGACTCCAGCCGCTCTCCTTCGGCAAGCTGCTGCGGTACATGGTGAACAAAACACACCAATCTCCACAAGCGGCCAGCTCTCCCTCCCGCGCATTCTCCATCCGTACCGCACCACCTAATGCTGCCCACGTCTCGGACCACGTGCCGGTGCCCAGGCTGCACTGTAGCGGCTGTGGGCGCTCGTGCCCAGGCGAGCTGGTGCCGCTTGGAGTGCCCGGCGTGTGCTGGAACGCGACAGCCCGCTGGTCCCAGGGCACCCATCACATGCCCATCTTTAAGCCATCTGCAAAGTAGAGCAGTTCCCGCCAAAGCATTAAATTAAATCCTTGTTTGGGCTGATTAACAAATGGCCTTGTTTTTTTGTGTTCCGTGGGCTTGTTTTTTCCTCCTGTCCTGCTGAAGCTCCATCACGTCGCAACGAGCGTGGCAGAGGCAGCGAGCCTTCGGGAAGTCTCAGGAGTAGCTCGGATGTTTTGGGGGGAAGTTTGCTCAGGATCGCGTCTGTCTCGAAAGCGGCCCATCCAATTCTCCGTCCCACAGCCATCAGGCTGTCACAGACCACAGACAAATGAACAATTAATCTGGGCTTGTAATTGAATGGCACCCGGTATGATATTTTAATTGTTCAATTGGAGCTGTTTGGATCTCGGAACTTAATTGGAATGGGGCGGCGGGGACTTTGGATGTCCTGTTGCATATTTGCCGGCGATCGCTCAGGTATTACCTGAAAGCTTGTTAGTCAGAGAACTTGCAGTTTCTCAGGCGTAATCGTTGAAAAATCAACTGATCGATCGCTAATCTGAACTCCGCATCTAAAGGTGTTCATGACCCTGGTGCTTGGTAATAATGCTAACCAATAGGACTGTTCACTTTGACCAAACGCTCTGGAAACTTAATGGTAGAAGCATCACCGGCGCCTGCCAGACCAACTGTCCGCCTACTGTTTTGGATCTAAAGAAACAAATTTCACGATTGAGAAGCCAGTAAAAATGGTTTGATGAAACAGCACTGGCTGGGTTCGAGCGACATTTGCTTTTAGTCACGCAGCCCCTTCTGTTCAACCCCTGGCTCTGTCAGCGGTACAGTGATTGTACTCTACGCTGGTTAACAAGACACCATGGCTGATCCAGGATCAGATCGTTGATTAAACTCTTTGCTTTGCGCTTGTCCATAACTGATCCACCAATAACAAGAATAATGTTGTGTGTGACAGCTTGTGCTCACTTTAGAGAAGACAAAAGTGTTTATTATATTATATTATATTATATTATATTATATTATATTATATTATATTATATTATATTATATTATATTATGTTGTATTACATTGTTATATTGTATTATATTATATTATATTATATTATTATATAACATTTAATATATTTATTATATTATATAGCTATATAGCTAGAAGTTTACAGCATTCAGCTTGAGGGTCTGAACATATGAAACTGAGGGATTTAACTATTAGTATTGTAACCTGCAATATAAAATAAAATAATTATAATAATTATCAAATAATTATATTTTTTATTTTACAGGATTATTGCAATTTACAACAGTAAAATATTTATAGCCTCATTTTTATTATTAAAATTAAATCAATATAATACTAATATATAAATAGTTTAAAAAAACATGCAGGTAAACAGATAACATACTGCATATTTTTTTAGTTAAAAAATTCAGTATTTTTTCTGTTTACCTGCATGTCCTGTGACCTATAACCAACATCAGAGAACCATGAACATGCAAAATGTGTCATTAAATTATTGAAATATTAATTCAAAATCTCAAAATTATTTCCAGAAAATATTTTATGTCCAAGGGGACAAAAAAGAGAACCCCTGTAATATATTATGTTATTATTATTTTAACTGTCTTTTGTCAGTTTTCAGTGTCAGAAAAAAGAAAATTAGAGACTGATGAGAGGGAAAATTGAATCATGACATGTTGCAGACTGGATTCGAGCCTATGTTTTCCATTTGTGCACCACAGCATGCCTGGCCAGTTCTTTATAAGTCATAGACGTTTAGCTGAATTCTCAACAAGCTGAAAAATCAACAAGCTCTCCTACTAAATTTTCCACTGTAGAGAAAATACCTTGGTCAGTGATAGACAGTCGTCATAGCGATCATGCATAAATTTATCTATGTGTCGACTCACAGCCCACTTTTATCCTTCGTCCCTTTTTCCTTCTTTTTTTGTACCTTTTGATTGGAAGGCGGATGCCTCTGTTCAGCTGTTCCCTCCTACCCAGCGATTCCTCTTCCTCATTGAGGCATACCGGCGAAGACCTCCGTCTCCTCAAATTAACATGAGCAGGTGTTTTTCTCTGATGTGTTAATTAGGAGAAGCTGGTGTCATTATGCTTTAAGTGGATGTTACAAATCGAACATGTTGTTTATTTTCTCTTCTGCTGAAAAAAAAGTGATCAGAGCTGTCACGAGGCTCATGTGTCACTTAGAGAAGATCGTGGCTAATTACCAGGAGTTCAGAATCAGAAACTACATGTCTGTGGATTCTCCTGCGTCTGCACTTCAAAACATACCAGATTGTCTATCTTAATAAATATGATCATCAAGAACAGATTTAAACAGTTGAGTCCTGAGGTTAGATTGCGTAGTGTGATGGCTGAAACAATGACAAAAATAGGATGCATTTGTGTTTTCTGTTTTGGTATCCCTGTTTATTTTTATAAACTTTTAAAAGATTTTTTTTAATTAGCTTCTGTTTTTTTTTTTTTTTTTTTTTTTTTTTTGCTCATTTACTTTTTTATTGTATGGCTTCAGAATGATTGAAATATAGCATACATAGTGGACTGCATTTGTATTGATAGTTTTGAATGACACAAGGAACAAGAAGATCATATCATCTTGAGGTATAAATGCAGATTACTTGAAAATTGTAGTCTGTTACTGATTCCAAATTACATGACAAAAACTTTAGATATTAATGTAATACATTACATTACACATTATAGGTAATTTAATCAGACTATTTTTTGATTACTTTTGACCTAACTAGTTTTTATCACATTGATTTAAATAGGATAATCTTGTATCATATTGATATAAAAATACAAATAAGAAAGAAAATATATTCCATTCAGTGTCATAAACACCATGATGTGCATTTAACATTACATTACATCAAGGTTTCCCAAACTGGGGTTTGTGAAGGAACTGCATGAGATTCATGAATTTATTGAAGAGCTAATAATTAGTTAAATCATTAAAATGTAAAATTAAAATAAATATTTTTAAAATAACATCAATAAAAATAAAGCACTTACTAAAAAATGAAATATTTTATTTGTTTACCTGCATGTCATGTGACCATTAGCCAACAGAGAACCGTGAACATGCAAAATTTAAAAATATTTATTTTAGAATCTCAGGGGGACTTGAAGTAAAAATATTAGGTGAAAGAGGATCAGATGACAAAAAAAAAAGGTGATAAGAAATATGTAAATAAAAAGTAATGTGAATTTTAATGTTTTCGAAAGACAAAAAGCCTTCCAAAGACATGGTAATACATGGTTATGTAACCAACTGAGTGATAATTCATATAAAAATGAATGTGTTCATCAGTAGTTGATACAATGTTGAAATGTTAAGAAAACACTTCTTAAAATTGAAATGATTTTTGTAAATCCAGTGGTCTAATAGTGTATGACCTCTCAATTTTCTGTGTAATTATAGCCACCTGACTAATGACTGGTCTTTGTGTGAATGTCAGCAAAACTGGAAGACTTTCTGAGTGTAAATAGGTTATTTTAGATGGAAAAGAGGAATTAGGGAGAATCAATAAATTATGAATAAATTATTGCTATTGTGTAAATAATATGCAATCATGTAATCAATAAAAAAAGTAACTGTTGTCCGATTACGAGTATTTTAAAATGTAATTTAATCGAATTACAAGTACTTAATTTTTGGAATCTGATTACGTAATCCAGATTACATGTAATCAGTTACTACTTAGCTCTGACTATATGTTATGAAATGTCCTTGCTTTCCTTGTGTTTACCACATGGTGTGATTGACAAGCAACAGACAAAATGCAATGGATTCGTATTCTGAAAATCAAACTTTTCATTGTTCACTATACGGAATTGCAAATGAACAAGTGTGTTTGGTTTCAGCATCCAGCATGCATCACTCAGCAGGCAGATGTTGTGTGCATTATCACTCTTGAAGCCTGTTATTGGACTGTGTGTGCGTGCGGCTTTGCCCCCTGCGTGGTGATGCTGACACCCTTGTAATCCTGCTGTTTATTATTAGATAGCACAGGCTGTTGCACCAGAAGTTTTGCATGATAATATGGCGTGACCAGCTGCTCAGCAGATGTTGTTTTTTGCGGCTTTAGCATAGAAAGGTTAAAGGTGTCTTTGCTGCCCCCTGTGAGGATTCTGTGACCCCCTCCGTAGTGCGTTTCACTGTGAGCCGTCCTGGTGCCACCGGCCCTGGTTTGGGTTGTTCTAACACCTGCCCTCGGATTTAGGCAGATGATGCAGTAGCTGACAGCTGGACTAGCAGTGGTAAACATGTTAACATTTTAATCCTGTGTTTAGTCATTTGCAAAGTCAAAATTAAGTCAATTCAACAGATAAGCACCATCTAATCGTGTTCACTCTGTGTTTGGGATATTAATCCTGTGGTATTAATGCATGCAGTTTGTCTCTTCTCGAAGCAACGATGTAAAAGAAAAGAAAATGTGAATGGGAGGTTGAGTTTTTAGTGTGCGTGTATTTGCATAAGCCGTTTGAGGTCATGTGTTTTATTATTTGTCATTTAAATTATCTTTTTTTTTTTCTTCCCCAGGTGAATATATTAAGAATTGGAGACCTCGCTACTTCCTGCTAAAAACTGATGGGTCCTTTATCGGATACAAGGAGAAGCCACAGGATGCAGATCTTCCCTACCCTCTCAATAACTTCTCTGTTGCAAGTAAGTGATGCCTCCAAAGCAAGACAAATAAAATTTTGTACATTCTTTTTTTCTTTTGTGAGGCAACAGAGAGCTCAGTCTCCACAAATTAACTCGAGTGGATTCACTGATCTATATTAAATCCAAAATTATGTCCATATACTAATTTGAAAGCTAAAAATCGCTAGCACAGATTAGCACAATGTGGTTTTGAATGGGGATAATTTCTCATTTTATATTTTTCATGAACTCAAATTTTATAATGCTAGTCGAAATTTTTATTTCTCTCTGACCATTAGAAAAAAAACAGGCTGTTTTTGATAATGTACCTTTGAATTACTTTGATATGTTACAAAAGAGTTGTTGTAAAATGTAATGGTCACAGTTATGTCGTTTGTTATAATGTAAAGTTTGTGGTACATTTTTAAAGGCTCACAAAACAAGTGCAGAAATGTACCACTCAAACTCTTAAGGCAAATCTGAAAATAAACTTCAGCCACACTTTTCTATTGTTAGGATCCTTCCAGATGTGCAAAATTGTGATTGATTCAGCCATAATAATTTTTTAATGATTTTTGAGGAATAAAATGTAAATTTTAGGGGAATAAAATCATTAAAAGCAGTGGCTTATTTCCTCTGGAGCTCAAGCTCAAGTGCGTGGCTTTCAGCGCTGGTTTCTGGACACGTGCTGCGAGCGGCTCCCCATCCCTCCATCCGTCAAAAGGCCCAGCCAGGTTTTAATCTAAAGGCTGGAGGAGCGAGGGGTGGCCATACATCCGGCCTGGGCTGCTTGGCATTGGGAGAGGATTGCCACATCTGTTGCAGAAAGCTGGGAGGCCAGGTGGTGCTGGGAGGCTGATAGCCTAATGCACTCTCTGAAATGGCATCGCTCTCACCCCCTGTGCAACGAGCTGCCACCAGACTGCCTTCCTCCGGACCGCTCTCACAGAGTCCTGTACACAGCCTGACCAGCCCTGCATCTGCTCCCTAGTACACCACAGTCCATATTGACCAATTTGTCTTTTTTAACAATGATTGCAGCATATGACAAATTGCTTTGCACCGTGAGATCCACTAGTTTGTTCCGTTTAGAGCTTCCACAACCAAAGATGGAAATGCTGCCTTATATAAGTTTTTTTGACACAGGAAAATTTGACAGATATGTTTATATGTGTGTATATGTATATAAAGATTTTTTTTATTTTAAATAAATTCAGTTTTTTGAACTTTCTGTTCATAAAAGAATCCTGAATAATTTCTTAAGCAGCAAATCAGCATATTAGTAGGGCCCTATGAATATCCTCGATGTGGAAATCACGGAATCCAATAATAAAAATGGAATTTACTGTATAACATGGAATTTGTCAAATTTTGGATGAATAAATCAAAAGTAGGTCAGTACACTTAAATCAAATGGTGGGATGGACTAGTGTCTGTGAATAATAAACTGCAAAAAGACTATTTAAATATGAATCCTGCATGTTCTGCATGTCTCTGTGAATGAATGGTACAGACATGGAGTTTCGTTTACTACACAAACAAGTGTGACGCTTGCAGTATTTTCAGCCTCTGCCGTCTCACTATATGAGGACATGAGGACACATCATCTCCAGAGATGCTCTGAGTCACTTTGTGAGCATTTTAACGTTTCATTTGAGAAAAACTATCGTCGTATCAGAAAACATTAATTTGTATCATTTTAATAAACTGAACATTTATTATTAATTTTATTTTATTTTTATTTTTTAACAGAAACTTTTATGGCTATGGGTTTTCACAGCAACCCACAAAAATAAAAGTTCAGTTTTACTTGAAGAAATTGTGACAGAAATTTATTACTCAATGTAATAATAGTACTACTAATACTAATAAAATTATTATTACAAAAAATTAAGGAATAATCACACAATTTTCCTTCCATGTTTTAATTTTAACTGTAAACTTCTGTTGTGCAGCACTTTGCTTGCCAAAAATGCAAGAGTTTAATTTTAATTTGCTTAAAAGGTAAATTAATGTTTTATGCCTTCATTTATTGAAAAATTAAAATACACAACACAGTATTTCTGAAAGAAAAAAAATATCATAGGGGCTTATTAGTGTAAACAAATAAACAAATAAATTAATTTGATTTTATAAAGTATATTAGAGATTTATTTGATTATTAAAATTTAATTAAACCGTTAAAATAGAATCCAGTAAAATTAAAATGGGAAAACACAGAATTTGGTAAAAATGAAACAGAATTTTAGAAAAAGAATTCAAACAAATTTCATAGTGCCCTAAAAATCTAATTTTTGATTTTAATGAAAAAAAAATCACTTTTAATGAATTGCTTTTAAATTGTATAAGTAAATGCTTTTTGATACAATTTAATTTAACTGTATTTGTGGGGAATAAATAAAACAGAATTCATAGGGCCGTATATTTGAGTGATTTCTGAAGGATCATGTGACACTGAAGACTGGAGTAATGGCTACTGAAAATTTCAAAACTTTTGTTAAAGATGGATTTTGAAAAGCAACTTAACCCATATAAGAACCCATGGTGATGTGGGTGTCACAAACACCGGTGATTATCTGAAAAGGTCTTTTTAAAGCATTATTTCTCACTTTCAACTCAGGAAGTCCCTAAGTGACATATAATGAACACCCAGGTTCAGTCATGTGACAATGTGTGCATTTTTGTTTTCCATGGCAGCATTTCCAAAATGGTGGCCTGTTTGGTTAGCACATGTTGCAGTGTCAGCAATTTTTAAAAATGCTTGTTTTTGTTGCTGAAGGTATGTTTCAACCCATGCAACAATTCTAGGATATGTAGTAACGTATCCTAGATTACACTTAATCTGGTTTTAATACATTAATTCATTAAAAAAATTATATAAAACAAGTTTTGAAGATATTGTGGTGACATATATGTCACATTGGGCTGTTAACCTTAAAACAGTAGGTGGAATTTTGATGTGACATATTTGTCACATTAAGAAAAATGGTAATGTGCTGCTCAATTAATTTAGCTGATTCAATTATTTTAGTGTTATGTATTTTCTGCTGCTCATTTCATAGCAATGTTATTGCACTACCTGCATGTTTAACATTTTGACCTCCAGTGTGAGGTAATTTATTTTTATTCAGTTTGCACATTTTTGAGTTAAAAAAAATCTAAAAATTAATTTCTGATTAAACCATATACCTTAAAAGGTAGAACTTTGATATGTTACAAAAGAGTTGTTGTAAAATGTAATGGTCACAGTTATGTCGTTTTGAAATATGGGTAACACTTTATAATAACTTTCAGTTGTAAGTCATTTATAAGTCATGAAATAATCAAACAGATCCTTAGTAAATGGTTAATAGTTACTCGTTAAGTTACTAGTTAATGTATTATTAATCACTTACATTGCAGTACACACTGCAAAGTATTCAAAACCTGTTGTGTAAACGCATGAATAAATAATTTACAAAGCTTTCTGCATCCCCTAATCTAAAGTGTAAACTATTCTTCACTTGTAAATGTGTTACACATCATTTGTAGATCTTTTTTTACCTGTTACAAATGATCTGTAGGTGTATGCAAGGCATTTACAACACTTTCTGCATCCCCTAAACTAAAGTGTAAAATACCGGAAGGTTTGTAAAACATTTACAACTGATGAGTATTTTACACTTTAGTTTAGGGGATGCAGAAAGTGTTGTAAATGCCTTGTATACACCTACAGATCATTTACTAATGGTTTGATAATCATTTGTTCATGATTAACAAATGTTTATTGAGATGAGTACAATGTTGATATTTCAATGATTTATAAGTGATTAATAATATATTAACTAGTAACTTATTAACCATTTACTGTGTTTGATTATTTCATGATATGCTATTTTTTTAAGATAACTTATGACAGATTTGTAAATCTTTTGCATATTACTTCATAATCATTTGTGAACCTATTGTCATGTTTTGTAAATGATTAGTTCATCATTATTTAATCACTTGTAAATGATTTATAACAATCTACAAAACATAGATAAAAAATATTAACATACCACTTATTAATCATTTATGAACACATATTCATGTTTTGTAAATGATTAGTTCATCATTAACTAATCACTTATAAATGACTTACAACTGAACGCTATTATAAAGTGTTACTGAAATATGTTGTGGCAAAGCGAATAAAATGCAAAAACTGTATTACTTCTGAAAAAGGTTTTGTTTTATCTTCCCAGAAAAGTAATAATTTTGATAGGCTATATGTGGTGGAAAAGCAAATAAATAGAAAAAAAAACTGTTATTTTGCACAAAAAAAAAAAAAAACTGACAAAATGTCTTTTTTTCATTTGAGAAATAAACGCCCAATGTCATATATATGTAACATTACAGATCTTTCACAAGGAGGGGTTGTATTTCAAAAACAACTGCAGAAACATGTTATAAGTGGTCCATTTGGTCTGTTTTATATGCCCCATAATTTTCCTATAAGGAGAAATTGGTCCGGGTTCTTATGGGTTAAGTACAAAGAGTACATTTCTAAGTGCTTGACACGTTTAAGCTAGATTTTTTTTTTTTTTTTTAAAGATTTGGAAAGTTTTATTTGTTTTTAACCCTCTAACCTTTTTCTTCAAAGCCAGTTCTCGCTAACATTTACACAGCTGAATGCCATGTGTCTCCTGATGTTTTTGTGCATTGGCACCATCTCAACCTTATTTTGGACTTGAGAAACCTTTAAGAGATGTTGCATGTCACGAGCAGCGGAAGTCGCAGCTTCTGGGCTGTTTAATTGGCATGCTAGCTTTCCTTAGCGACTCTTGCTTGAAGCAGTGCTCGTAATCTGTGATCTAATGTGGCAAAGCAAACAATACTGTGAGCTCTGCCTCCTCTCCTCCTGAGGTGTCACATTCTGGCTGCTGTGACCTTGTTTTTCTGCACTCAGCGTGGGACTCGATTTTCCCCCTACTGCCCAGGTAGATGTTCTGTACAGTGCGTGGCTTCGTGACCTTAGCGGTGTCGTCATTAACCTTCCTGTCTAAATTTAGGCCCTGCCATCATTCAGAGGTGGCTGAAATTGGCCAACTGAGGGCCCTCATTATGGGATGGCAGCCCAGGCCGCTGTTGCGTTTCACCTGTCGTCTGGGCATTGTCCCCAAAACCTGCAGCAGCGATGAGCCCGGTCTGAACATCACCTCTGTCCCCTGCCACTTTCATAAAGTATCTGAGATGTGCATTATTTCCCTCTGACTGGGCAGCGGCTGATGTGGCAGAGCTAAGCGCTGTATATGAAATGTTGAACCACATTCCAGCAAATGTACCTCTCGCTCGTTCATCTCACCGTGGCACTCTCCCACCCGCTGCCTCCTCTCTGCTAATGGCCATTTGTTTTACATCGGACTCGCTGCTCCCCTCTGTTTATCAAATAAAACACTCTGACAATAGCAAACATTCGCAGCCGGAGAGTTAGGAAGTGGGCTGGGTTTACTTTAGTATTCAGGTCAGATTTCTCCCTGCCTGTGATTGACGTGTATATTTATACAGTGTGTGTGTGTTTTTTTTTTTTTTTTTCATTGTGTACATGAAATTTAATGTGGCTACAATTTCCTTTGGTCTGTCATTCCAGAATGCCAGCTGATGAAAACTGAACGACCAAAGCCGAACACTTTTATTATTAGATGTCTACAATGGACTACAGTCATAGAGAGGACCTTCCACGTGGACACACTAGAAGAGAGGTGAGAACAGTCTGTAATGTAGAAAACACAACTATTTAGAGCATCATTATACTGTGCGTCCATTCCAACATTAATGTACAATTGATATCCATTTTTAATGTTATTATCAACCTGATCTCATGACGAAAACGTACCTGTGGGAACTTTTTCACAAAACGCGAAATATGTACCACCATGTAATTTTCATGACATATTTGATGTGAAATATCCACTGGGTGGCGCTAAAAGAGTGTTCGATTTTTTCCCCGGAACAGATGAACGTACATATGGTACGTTTTTTTATGTGACGTTGGTTTTGTAGGTGTCGCCGCAGTTCTGACTTGAAATGTCCATTGAGTGGTGCTATAACTGTAATGCTTCATGAAGTTTTAAAATAACGTACCATCTGCACTACACCTAAACCTACCTGATAGTATGAACAAAAGCGAACGTGACATAAAAATACAATCGCAAGCATGCCGTTTTAGCTTGTTTTTCTATCTCTCATCTTTCAGCTCTTTCATCGTGAGTCATGCTTTTCACAGAATTCGTACCCAAGGATTCCGCATCCTAAGTCTAATTCTGTGCCGGCTGAGCTACCGAATAAGCTTGTTATGTCCAGAAAGCAAAACATATGGAGCTGTAATCATAACTGTGTATGAAAATGATTACAAGTGCTCACTGTTTTACCACCTCTAGTGTTCATTTTTGTTTGAAACTGCAGTGATTTGTACTTATTGGAAAGTATTTCGCGTCTTGCGAAAAAGCTCCCACAGGTCCGTTTTCGTCATGAGATCAGGTAGGTTATTACAGTTGCTACAACTAAACAAAGCTGTTGATTGGCCACCACTTCATACAAAAAGAATTTACTGTTTGAATGAGAACTCTGTTATTCTACTTACTAACTCTATTACTCATTTTAATTTAAAGCATTAATAATGACCATAGTAGAAAATATGATACACCATAGTAATGGCTTGGCTGATAATGTAGTAATTATATTTATACATTTAGCAGATGCTTTAAGCAGTCTATCACAGATTCAGAAATATTCACATTGTACAATGCCAGGTTTATTAGAAAGCTAGATTAGGAAACAAGCTAGAGCAGAGGTGAAATGCAGAAAAGAAGAAGAGGAATTTGTGTCTGTGTGTGTGTGTGCCGGTGTGTGTACCTACTTAACCATATTTTTATGACAAATTTGTACCAAGACGTGAGGTGAACCTGACAAAACCTCCTGTGGGAAAAAAAAAAAAAATTGTTAAAAAAAACAATAATAAAAATAAATATATATATATTTTTTAAACATTTTCTGTCAGTAAATGTGTTTGTGTGTGTACATGTTTTGGTTTAAGGCTGTGGAGTGGTTAAGTGCTTGTGGAAGAGGTAGTTAAGCTTATAATATATGGATAAATGGGTGATGGTTTACTGATCCAAGTCAAAAGAGTCCATGCACAGTCTCTGTTATTCTGGCTCATAAATGAGTCTTAAGTCCTTCCTTCAGTTTTAAGTCTCTGTGATTTTCTTTGGCCTGTATGAAACTGTTTGTATGATCACTTGGAAAAGAAATAGCACAACTTTCCTTAATAAGCTACAAGATTTGATTTTGTAAATTTACCCTACATATGAGCAATAGTAATATTGATGCTCGCCTTTAGCAAACCCAAATATTAATTTTCCCATCAGAGTAAGCAAAGGCAACCCAAAACAAGGTGTTCTACCACAGCACTGGCTCACATTATTAGCTGATCCTCTTTTAGATGTCAGTTCTTTTTTAAATCTATAGACAACAAAGCATGTCCCATAAGAATGTAAGTGATAATGAACTGTTAGTAGCTGTCAGAGAGACAGAGAAACATCACGTACATGCATTATTATTCGCATGTATAGAAGAACCAGAATCATTAGAAAATTTAAGTTGATCTGTATTTTATTTATATTTTGGATTAGTTTTCAATAATCCAGCAGAATCTTTATATTTTTGTTTGATGATCAATGATGAATTTGATGATCATTGAGAGTGTAGTCCAGCCCTCTTTTTACAAATATGCTTTTTTTTCTTAATTTGAAGTGCAAGAAAAACCCAACATCTCAACATCTAGGAGGATTTGGATTTTCATCCCAAAAATAGTCAAACCTATTTAATTTTCATTGTTTTTGATACCATTAAACTAGGATTTGTTTCTCCCCTGTCCAAGAAGCTGAGAAATATTTGCCTCTTATTGTTGTCAGTATCTTTTTGGGGTCACAGAATAATGGTTGAGCAGACCTTATAATAGTGTTTGAAAGAGACCGAGAGAACATCTAATCACACAAAAGATATGAACAGACACTGAGCCGTTTATCCTCGCACTTCTAACTTGCTTGTCTATCTATCACAGGGCATTGCAGTCCAATGCGCACTTTGTTTACCCCACACACACACAGCTCTGAACAGGAGTGGGACACGGCGTACTGGCAGAAGCCCAGAAACTGCAGGCCTACATGTGAGGAGGAGAGATGTGGCGACAGCTGGCATCAAGCCAGACTGTATTCAAAGCCTTTATCTCTCATTAGCAAAAATCGCTCATTATACACCAAACCACTCCACACTCATTCATCCGCACGACCTTGAGAGGGTGCGCGGGGCCCTTCGTATATGTTACTGTTTTAACTCAATGGATCTTAAATTTGCCTTGGGATTTCAAATGCACCACATTAGCAATGTAACATCCACCATGGGGTTTGTACTGTAGCTTCCACTGAGAAAAGAGCCAGAATGGAAATCCATACATTATGTTGGAGATAATAAATATTTCCATCTCTTATTCTTTTTGAGGATTCCTCTCTAACAAATGGCAATGCACAGGAGTGCAAGTTTTCAGACTCTGCCTGGTAGGGTTGGATCAATACCAAAATTTTGCTTTGGTACAATACCAGCCTCTGGTACCTCTGTATCAATACTAAATTTGTATCTTATGTAACAATTGAACAACCTTGGCCAACAGAGGAAATGAAACATGGCTGACAATTGATGCAATAATTCTGAGTAAAGAAAAATACATAAACAATATATATTATTCAAGTATTAATATCTAAAGGAGTATAACTTTTGTGTTAAAAATTTCAGTTCATTTTGGATGACATTTAATGCATGTGATTTTCACTGTCAGAAGCAGTTGCAAAAGAAATGTGATTTGTTATTAATAATAATACCATTCAGCACATTTGTTATTACTTTATTTATTCCACTTAGTAGCATACATTGCAAAAGTTTTGGGTTGGTAAAATTTGTTAATGTTTTTAAAATAGTTTATTTTGCTCACCAAGGCTACGTTTAAATGAACACAAATAACCCAAGTAAATTCAACACTGATTGCTCCAGTCTTCAGTGTCACATGATCTTTCAGAAATCATTCAAATATGCTGATTTGCTGCTCAATAAACATTTATTATCACACATGCTTTTAAGTATTAAATATAATACACGCATGTATTAAATATTATTTCTTTAAAATCTTACTGGACAACTTTTGAACAGTGATGTATGTGTGTATATATGTGTATATATATATATATATATATAGTGTTTCATACAAAATTCCTCTAAAACTTCTCTAAATCCATTAAAATAGACTGGCATAACTACACTGAGCAGGCTATGAAACCAGATAACCACCTTAAACTGTTTTTTTTTTTTTTTTTTTTTTAAATCAGCATGGCAAACTGCCAAAATGTGCTGAATAGTGATTCGTTGTTTGAGCCAGGTACTAAAATTTGCTAAATTATGATATTAATATGTACCACTGTAAACTTGTAGTACTGTGGTATACCACATAGCCCTACTGTCTAGTTCAGTCTGCTTCTGTGAAACAGTGAGAAACTGCTAGCTTCGCTCAGATGAATCCATCATTATTAAACTAACACATGCTCAAAAACATGAATGCACCACTGATTCTACACAACAGATGTTGTGCTGCACGACAAATGAAAACTCAATGGAGGGAGACACTATTCTCAGAGAGGGGCGGCTTCCCCACTCATGTTAGATTATACTGTCACCTAGTGAGAACGGCCTTGTGAATTACTCAGATGGTCTGGCCTGATGTCTTCAACAAAGTAAAAAGGTCACATTCACATTTCAGTTTACGTTTATAACTGAACCAAGTGTTCGTTTAGTGTGTCTCAAGATGTATTCTTGAAGTATTAAGCAGTGTTTTTTGTTTTAATAAATGTCTTTTTTTAGAAACATGGGCTTTGTGTGTGTTTCCAAAGGGATGAGTGGGCAGAGGCGATCCAGATGGTGGCAGATAAACTCCAAAGACAGGAAGAGGAACGTATCCAGTGTAGTCCCACCTCACAGATAGACAACATGGGAGAGGAGGAGATGGACACATCTATCAGCCATCACAAACGCAAGGTGCCTTCAAATACAGATTTTGACGTTTGCTGCAGACATCATAAGCCTGGGATATTGGGAAGCTGGATGACAAAAACCAGCAAAAAGTTGAAGTAATTAAAGGAATAGTTTACCCAAAAATGAAAATTTGCTGAAAATGTACTCACTCTCAGACCATCCAAGATGTAGATGATGGATCCTCTGCAGTGAATGGGTGCCATCAGAATGAGAGTTCAAACATCTGATAAAAACATCACAATAATCCACATGTCCATCAGTTAATGTCTTATGAAGCAAAAAGCTGTGTGTTTTCAATGAACACATCAATCAAGGTGATTTAACTTTAAACTGTCGCTTTTGGTCAAAATACGACTCCATAATCCATAATAATGCTTCCACCAGTGAATTTTCATTGTTGGGTGAACAATACATTTAAGGCCTGTTTCTGTGCCTGATAGAAGAGTTTGGATGCTGAACCCAATGTCACATGATGAACTAAGCAGCAAAGACAATGAAAATGCACTATAAACCTGCTTATCAACATGATCTTTTGCTGTACAAGCTATATAAAGTAATGAAACTTCTCAGGCATTGTTCGAATCCAGATGATTTAAGCAGTTTGTAGCTCCTTCTTGGAATTTGATCCCTCCTCATGTAAATTGGATCTCGTGATAATCAAGTTTTCTTCTGGCAGACTCCCAAATAACCATCTTCTAATTTATTCAAGAAATACTCAATGTAGTAACCCAGAAATCACTCCATTTTGTTTCTCGAGCAGCAGCAGAAGCGCTGTCAATGTGAAAGCTCAATGCAGGCCTACAGATTCAGGATATATGAAATAGACCTTACAACTCAATTGCACAAAATTAGAAAACTCTCTCTCGATAATGTCTTTTATGGCAGTGTATTTCTGGGAGTTTCATCATTTTTAAACAACAAGCTAATGTACAAACATGTCAGTGTGTTGGTGGCAGTGAAGTCTCTAAGCAGCAGGATTACATCCCCGCAGCAGATATGCGAGATGTGAACGTATTCTGATTGAGTTACATTAACAAAATAGAAATGTAGACCCCAATTATATGCATTGGATTTCAGTAAGTCTGACAATTTATTGCTTTTTCTCTTTTTTTTGCAGACAATGAATGACTTTGACTACTTAAAATTATTGGGAAAAGGCACTTTTGGAAAAGTCATTCTCGTACGGGAGAAGGCCAGCGGGAAATATTATGCAATGAAAATTTTAAAGAAAGAGGTTATTATAGCCAAGGTAAGAATCATGAGGAATATTTAGTGAGTAAATTTGAATTATGTTTTGATCTTTTCATTCTGTGTTATTTATCTAGGTTCAGGTATCAAAGTTGTAGGTAACGACATTTTAACAGTTATAAAAGTGTAATATTTTTTAGATGCTTTGTAATAAAATCCTCGTTAAATCCACTGTGCACATGTACTGTAATCAAACCCAGTTTATCGTGAGAAAACACAACTTATGATCCACCTTCTCTTTCTTCCCGTAGGACGAAGTGGCCCACACGCTTACAGAAAGCAGAGTACTAAAAAACACAAGACATCCTTTTTTAACCGTGAGTGCACATTTTCTAATGAACTAACATTCAGAGTGGATTTACAGAGACCTTAAAGCTTCCCAGTGCTTTTGTATATATGATTGGCTTTTCCCTGGAGCCTCATTATAATGTAGAGAATAAACTGTAATAAATTAGCGGCCTAAATGTAGCTGTGCATCTGTTGAGAAGTCGCCAGTGAGAGGTAATTTTCTGACACTCCAGATGCTGTTGTATGCCACGCAACATACACAGCAGGTTTAGCAAAACAATTTACCACTGTCAGTCAAGCTGGTGTTCCCTCGTAAACTTCACCTTCCCTCAAAGTTAGCATCAAGGCCTGCGAGAAAGAGCAAAGCTTTTCCAAACGCTCCTTTCATTTTCTCTCGAGACAAACGCTTCTCTCACCACATACATTTTGATGAGCGTCTCTCACTTTGCGTTTGTTTTAGTTTTTTTGCTTTTGTTTTTCCTCTAATGGCGTATCCACCTGCTGTTCCAGTCTTTGAAGTACTCGTTCCAAACAAAAGACCGCTTATGCTTCGTGATGGAGTATGTCAATGGAGGAGAGGTACGTGCATGTCTGCATTTGTATTTTATGTGTCTGTGTTGGCAGACAGTCTATTTCTGTAGTAATGCCGTCACTAATATCGACTTACTGTGAGGCTGTGCTGAGCTAAAAATTTTAATCTGTGATCAGGGAAAAGTTAAGTGCAAGATCATACCTTGCAATGCATCTACAGTTTGAAGAGACATTCTCTTATCCTTTGGGAAAAGTTTAACAAGTAGCAAAATTATCATCCAATATTATTAACAGCCGTTAAACAATTATATTTAATGTTGAATAACTGATTTGCAGAATGTTTTTAATTGTTTATAAATAATATTAATTATTGTTGTTTTTATGCACATTTGTTTTGCTATCTTAATAAATAAAACATAAAATTAATGTCTAATAATAGCAACAATAATAATGATCATAAATATTACTATTTCTTACATTTCGTTTCATTCTATGCTGTTGTTTTGCAATCTAAATGTTTACAAATGTAGTATTTTCTGCACATTTTTTTGCAACCTAAATGGATAAAAACAAAATTAATATTAAATCAATAGCAACACCTATATTTTTATTTATTCCATTATTTTAAGTATTACTTTATATTATTGTTTTGCAATCTAAATGTTTAGACATGTATTTTTGTTGTTATTATTATTATTTTATTCATTTATAATTTATTATTTTGTTCATTTGCAACCTAAATGGAAAAAATGGAAAATGACTATTTAAACAATAGCAACAAATATTATTATTTTTTATTTATTTCATTATTTTATGCAAAGCTGTTTTGTTATCTCCATGGCTGAAAATTTTTTATTTTATTATTATTATTATTAGCATTTACATTTAATCATTTAACAGACACTTTTATTCAAAGCGACTTACAAATGAGGGCAATAAAAGCAACAAAAGAGCAACAGTATATGTGTTGTGACAAGTCCCAGTTAGTCTAACACAGTACACATAGCAAGGTTTTTTTTTTTTTGTTTTTTTTTTAATAAAATAAAAAAATAAAAAGTAGATAGATATTAGCAGTAGTAGTATTTGTTCCGAATTGTAGTTGTTTTGGACTAGGTGTAACTTAAATTTTACTTGAAAATGAATAGCTGTTACATAAAAAGTTGAGGAACTATTCAAACAAGGGAGAAAGTTTTTACCTGTGAACCTGTTGACCTGTGTGAGTTTGTTGTTGATTGTAGTAGTGCCTTTTATCAGCAGACTTCAGAATCAGAATTAGCTTTATTGCCAGGTATGTTTACGCATACAAGGAATTTGTTTTGGTGACAGAAGCTCCACAGTGCGACAGAATGACAGTGACAAGACAAGACACAGATAATAAAAAGAATAATATACAAATATACAAAATAGACAATGTGCAAAATAGCACAAACACAATATACAAAATAGACAATGTAGTATGTACTTGATATAAAAGAACAAATTGCATGTAGAAAAGTGTGAATATTGTTTAAAAAATGTCCATCAAACTGATATAAATAGTCAAAATGACTGAAGTAGTTTGTAGTCGCTCGGGATGCACTTGTTAGAAGTTTGACAGCATCACTCTGTTGATATGGCAGAGCGCAGGATTCCATCTTGAGGGGCTCAAGTTTTGATAAATGAAATTCCACCACCAACGGTGCTGTTTAATCAGAGAGGCGGCAATCTCGCTCTCATTCCCTCAGCCTGCAGTGTCACCTGCTCCCCCAGCCTGGTCCAGCCAGAGCCCCTAACCTCCACACGCTGCGCAGAGCCCATCAGTCTCTCCCCTTTCAGCCTCGCCACATTCACAGCTGCCAGTGCTCTGATGAAGGCACACCTGTCCTCGGCCACCCGCTCGCCCCCTCCTCCTCCGGCTGATCAGTGGAGCCGTTAGCTCTCCCCGGACAGCCATATTCAAACATCCCACAGCAATTAATAGACAGACTCTCCTCATTGGGCTTCTGGGTAATTTCTATAAGCCGGGTTCAAGTGGAGCCCAGGGCCAGACCGTCGACAGAAACCCTTGACATCTGACTCGGGAGGGGAGAGCAAGCGTGGGGAAGCAGTCCATAAAAGATACGGCGGAGATGATTGCAGGGGACGGGGCGCTCCTGCCACTTTAATGGAGCGTTAGCCCATGAGCATGCAGCGCTGCCTTTAACAAGATTGGTGTATTGATTAAAATGCTGATTTAACAGGCCGCACCGGCCTGTCTCTGGAAAGCCGGGGATGATGTGCCAGCTGCTGTCTGGGTTCGCTGGGCGTCCTCCGAGGGCCTCGCCATCTATCATCTCAATATGGCGATGTGAGGCAGTTTGTGTTGTGTTAATTTCCTCCAATAAATCAGTAATTATTGCAATCCTGTCCCTGCTGTTTACCCTGCAGCTGTTTTTCCATTTGTCGAGAGAACGGGTGTTCTCCGAGGACCGCACGCGCTTCTACGGCGCTGAGATCGTTTCCGCCCTCGACTACTTGCACTCTGCCAAGATTGTGTACCGGGATCTCAAGGTAAACAGAAAAAGGCAAAAGAATTCATATATTTAGAGAGAAGGTTTTGTTCTGTCGCGATGCCTTTATCCCAGTGTATGTCATGGGACGCCGAAAATGTAATCAAAAGCTCTAGAGTTTGGGGCTTTTTTCTTTGGTTTTTGGAAACATCAAACTCTGGCGGCTGTGGATGATGACACAGTGTTTTGCTCGCAGCCTTGGACCAAGCCAGTTGTGGAAGTGCCAAGAAACTTGGACAAACAGCTTAGCCATTAAAATTAAAAGGTTAAATTAATGTGGCTTGAAGTTTCTTTCCACTTCCAGTGAATAAATATATTATCCATGTAGTTGTCTACTTTTTTAGACACTTTTTTTAAAAGACATGAATTAAAAATACTAGTACACTTTAGGTACAATTACTAGGTACTATTACAAATATTTTTATTTTTTGGATTTAAAGTTATTAATCATGGATTCATCACATGTAGAACCCATACAGTATGTGTTCATTGTATTATGAAGATGCTTTAATAAAAAAAGGAAGGAAAATTCACATAATTCATGCATTCTATAAATGAAATCAATCCAGTCAATTCAAAGTGGGAATATTAAGCAGATTCAAAGAACTTCTAAGTTCTGTTTGTTGTTTCGAAAAGTCAACAAATGCACACTCTTTTCTTTTCTGCCCAGCTGGAGAACTTAATGCTTGATAAAGATGGTCACATCAAAATTACAGACTTTGGCCTCTGCAAGGAAGGAATCACTGATGCTGCTACCATGAAGACCTTCTGTGGGACGCCAGAGTATCTGGCACCAGAGGTAAAGAAACCCCTGATCATTAACAAAACCCGCAACTATTCCAAAAACTGTCAGAGGTAATCAATTGAGCATATGCAGGAGACCATGAACATGCCCGTCGGTTTTTAAATGACAAATTTAAGATTTCAGATCATATGAGAGTCTAGTTATGGCTTGAATGATTAAATGGTCCTGTTAAAATATTTAGTTACAGCTGTCATGACAAGGAGTGCCTTACATGCAAGTTTATAGTAATATTTTACAAGTTTACACTTGTTTTCTATGTGATTTAAAGCACCAAAAAGAAAATAAATAAATAAAACCCTGCTCTCATAGCAATAATAATCAAACTCTTAAATGACAGTGATATTGAATGAAGATGTGTCTTGCACAGCTTGTTTGATTAAAAGATACAGTAATGATCAGGAGCTTCCTACTGTACATCATTGAACTTTTCTATGAAGCCTCTATAATTTCTATGAAACCTCTATAAAATACATTATTAAAATATTCCTAATGCATTCATACTGACTAATGTAATACAATATGATGTGTGTTCTCAAAAATAATTGTATTAAACAGTGATTACAAATAATTGTAATCACTGTTTAATATCTTGCAATACTTGTCATATAAGTCAGGTTATGATTAAAAGATTGAACTGATTATAAAATGTATTACAAATAAATAAACAAATGATAAAAAAATGCTGGAAATAAAATATTACGAATACATATAATTACATCTGTTATGCTCATTAAGGCTGCATTTATTTGATCAAAAAATACAGAAAAAAGTAATGTGAAATATTATTACAATTTTAAATAACTCTTTATATTTTGAAATAAAATAAAATTTTATTTGAAATAAAAGTTTATTCCTGTTATTCCCCAGAGCTGAATTTTCAGCATCATTTCTCCAGTCACATGATCCTTCAGAAATCATTCTAATATGCTGATTTGGTGTTCAAGAAAATTTTATTATGTTGAAAACAATTGTGCTGTTTAATATTTTTTTTTGTGGAATCCATGATACATTTTTTTTCAGGATTCTTGGATGAATATAGTGTTCAAATGAGCAGGATTATTATTTTTTTAGAATAGAAAATGGAATTTTTTCTAACATTATAAATATTACAGCCAGTTTTGATCAATTATATTCACCCTTGCTGAATAAATGTATTAATTTCTTTCCTCCTCCTGACCCCAAATGTTTGAATGGCAGTGTATTAAATAAATCCTATATTAATATATTAATACTATTGTTATCCATTATATGTATAGGCTTCATAGAAAGTGTTGTAAGTGTTAGATATTCATATCAGTAATATAAATGCAGCCTGTTAAACCAAAGCACAGATCATGTCTTTTAAATAGCAAGAATGATTATAACTTTTATTTTCTTTGAACAGTAGTTTGCTGTTCAACCTTCTGTCCAACCAGAGGTGTGCACGGTGCCCAGATTGCAGTGGCTAAATCCATATTTATAGACAGGAGGGGGGAGCGGGCAGGGGGCGGCAGCGGGAGTGAAGAGGGGGGGGTATAGATTCCACTCGAAAAAGTACGGAAGACAATTTGGCGCAACATTTTGTTTTGCTCAGCCTGGCCGCTGTGCCAGGAGATGATTTGAGTGTTGGTTATTTTTCACAAGAGTATGTGATTGCACAAAAAAGTACATGCTAAACAGAGGCAGATGGTGGCAGATGGGGAAGGTTGGAAGAAGGTGGCTGGGAAACCTGGAAATCTATACTGCCGTACTGGTGTAAAAATAACAGAGCACAGCCTGAGCCAAGTTCTGGAGATGCAAAGTAGAGGGGGATTAGAGTGAGAGAGAGAGAGAGAGAGAGAGAAAAAGAAGAAAGACAGAGAGTGTGAAAGATATTTTGAGGAAAAAAATATTTTCTTTTAGGGTTACAGAAGTGAAATTGGAATAGTTTCGCTTAAATTTGGCCCTCACCAAATGTTTTAAGTGCTAATGAGAATGAATGAAGATACATTTACAGAAATACTTCTCTAATAACAGTTCGCTTTCACAAGCTGTATGTCATCTGTCATTGAGTTCTCATCTGTCACATCTTTAGCATTTAGTAATTGCAGCGTTTCCACAGCATGTTTGCAACCAATAAAATACATTATCGCTGCTTTCCAGGTGTGATTCCGAGCACATTAGCTTTTTGTAAATGAGCCTACAGGACGTGCGTTTGTCAGCATGCAGGTGTGGCTAGCGTTCGTCTTTTTGAAGGATGCGTACAGGTGCTTAACAGCAGGTAAGCGTGCATACGGCGATCCGTGCGTGTTTACAGTATGCGCGCATATATTTGTGTGGACTTTGCACACCTCTATCTGTGTGCATGTGCGCAAGCATCCTCGTGTAGCCCGGCCAAAGTGGGATAAGCTCATGGAGGCTGTCTGTTCCACTGCCCTGCTGGGGAACTGGGCTGGTGGAGCCACAGGCTCTCTGTCCCATCCCTCCCCGGCCAGCCTTGCCAAGGGCCCAGTCCTGGGAGCAGCAGCCCTGCCACATGGCTGTCCGAGCAGGGGCCTGTTCCTCGCCTGTGGCTCTGGAACAGGGAGACCCCAACTGGCTCTGTGTGCATTAATCGCATCCCCGCTTGCAGCCGAGCTGCTCACGTACACTCCCAGGACAAACAGCACAATCCGCCCATACGTGCCGCACACACACATGAACGGTGTCCTCGTCCTCGCTTATGCTCCTGTTTGCTTCCAGAACACACGGTCCTGTCCAGTCCTGGACTTAGACGTGCATAAACACACACATTCTGTCCATGTAATTTGCCCACACTTTCACTCTCACTTATTATTTAGCTGTGGTAAAATCACTGTAACGCACATGTTAAAGGATACATTCGGTTTCCTTTTAAGAAAAAATTGTTTAGCGATTCGTTTTGGATGACAATGCATGTGAACTTCACTGTATGAAGCAGCTGCAATGGAAATATGATAAAAGATAACCATGTTCAGTAAATAATGCAATTAATTATTAGTTATAATTACAATAAATAATATAATATAGTAATACAGTTCAAATCAACAATGTAAAAAGTACCGTTCAGCACATTTGATATGACTTTTATTTATTCTGTCAAATAACAAACACTATCGTTTAAAAGTTTGAGGCCGGTAAGTTTGGTAATGTTTTTAAAAGAAGTCTCTAAAGGCCTGTTCACACCAAGGATGATAACTATAAAGATAACGATAAAGATATAGTTCTAAAAATCATTCTCATTATTAAAGAATAGCAGAGTCCACACCATAGTTATAACGATAAAGACACAGAGAAACGATATCGTTGGAATCATTTTCAGAACAATTTTTTCCAGCTGATGAACGATACAAATATTGACATCCAATCAGAATCCATCCTGCTATAATGAGCTTGAGAATTTAAAGTGGCAGACGAGCATGCGCTTAGAATATACAGATGATATCGTTCGCTGGTGTGGATGCTAATATAGTTATCTTTATAGTTATCATTCTTGGTGTGAACGGGGCTTTATGCTCAAGGCTGCATTTATTTGATAAAAATACAGTAAAAACAGTAATATTGTACAATGATATTACAATTTAAAAGGACTGTTTTCTATTTGAATATATTTTAAAATGTAATTTATTCCTGTGATGCAAAGCTGAATTTTCAGCAGCCATTACTTCAGTCTTCAGTGTCACATGATCCTTCAGAAATCATTCCAAACTGCTGATTTGGTACTTTTTTATTCTTATCAATGCTGATGCTTCATAATATTTTTGTGGAAACTGTGATATATTTTTTTCAGGATACTTAAATAGAGTTAAAATAAATATAAGTTAAAAAAAAACAGCATTTATTTGAAATAGATATATTTTGTAACATTATAAATGCCCTTATACCATCTCTTTTAGTTAAATTAATGTGTCCTTGCTGAGTAAAAATGTAAATTTCTTAAAAAAAAAATTACAGATCTCAAACTTTACTCAAACATTAGTGTAGTTTAAAGCACACAATGTATCATTCAGAAGACTTGTTCTGACATATATAAGTGGAGTAGTTATATACACCCATCTCACTGTATGGAGGTTGTTAGCCTTGCATTCACACATGGACGTTCACATTGTGCTCCCTAATCAGACAGAGTAATGAATGCTGCTGTTGACTCATGCAGGTCTGCCTGTTTTTAAAGATCAGAGAGGAGACATCATTATAACACCACTCTGAGCATATGCTTAACTGGCTCTGTGCCAGCCAGCCTTGTCATTAGTCAGACGTATTAATCACGACTCTCCGCTCTGAAGAGCTCCTCTACATCGCACACTAACTCCAGCCGCCTTGTTTCCGCCACCTAGACTTTTAAGCGCTACCGGTAAGGTGTGTATGAGCATCCTCGGTAATTGGGGCCCGGGACGCTTGCCCAAAAGCATAGCTTTGATCCAACGATATCAGGCTTTTAGGACTGTGCTTCCAGGTTCCAACTGTATCCTGTGCTGGATCTTTGACCTGATGCGCTGATGCAGAATGAATGTTTAGACACTTTTATCAGTCTAGCACTGATGGGCCGAAGAGATGGAGCTGGCTCATGCTGACATGGGTTTGGTGATGAGAAGCACTACAGTAAGAGTGTGTGAAGTGCTGCCATTATCAGCTACTGATATTCATATATTAGCACTGATGTTCATAACTGACATTCATTTAGGAACTCTTAGCTGTGATGGCTCTTATGGAGATGAAATTGATTCAGTGTTATGTTACACCTGAGCAACTTATTTTGAAATACCTTTGCCACGCTCTTCATAGTGTGCTGAACAGGATTGCACATCATTCAGAATTTAATTGAGAATGCCTTTTAAATTGAATTTGAAGTGAAGTAGCAAACATGATGTTTTTTAAACTGGTGTGACTGTAATTTTTAAAAGAGGCATTGGTCAAGACAGACTTTGAAGTTTTAAGAGAAAGCATTTTGAAAGTTTATAGACCTTATAAATGGATAGAAAGACAGTTGGTTATAGGGGTTAGCGGTATACCTGTAGATATGATTAATTGGTAGAAATTTGTCAACCGGTAGAGATTTTGAACTATCGTCTCTATCGTGGTTACACAAGTACATGACATTGCTGTGCTACGTGGTCATGAAAACTCATTGTTTGCATTGTGGTTAATTAACAAGTCATTTTAAGCCATTGAAATGCAATCAGAAGTGAAAGAGAACTCTGTAGAGCACTGTAAGAGAGGCACCCATACGTGAAGACGGTGCTCATAGAACGCGGGAGTATTGAACAGTTATTTTTGCCACTTTATAGGCCTTGAACGGTTGTGTGTGCCAAAATGCCGTCTTTGCAAGTATCCTTGTAAACACAGTAATTTAGGTCTTAAGTGAAAGCAAACAGCTGAGAAAGAAAACACGTGTGTAATAGTACAGTATATTAGATCCGGGCAGCTCTTAAAGTGGCAGCAGTCTAATATTCCTGCTGTCTGTCATTCATGTTAATCAAACAACAAAAGAGAAAAAATCTCTCACTACTCTTGACTAAATATGTATTTAATAAGAAGAAATATGTATTTAATTTACACAGTGAAGAATATGCAGTGTTTTTATACATTTCATTACTTTCTACAGTGTATGTAGCATTTTTTTATTTAATTGTTCTACTATATTTTTTGTCCTATTGCTTGTAATTAGTTTTTATTCTTATTTAATCGCTGACTGTTTACTTGTCTTCAGTGACCTTGACTTTTTTTTTTTAATTTAGTGTAGTAGTAGTTTTTTGTGATATTGACACTGATGACAAGAATTGTGAAATTAAAGGCCTTATTTAAAGCAAAAATAACTATATCCTGATATATAGTTACTGTGAAGTAAAATTACTCATATAGTGGTATAAAATTTTGGTCATATCACCCACCCCTTAGTTGGTTGGATGAATGGATGTATATATGGATGGATGGATTTTAGAATGCATTGCACTTGTGAATTGAAAGTGAGCCAATTCTTCAATTTTGAATCTTGCACTGGTACTGTATATTGGTACTGAGATGTCCATATTTTTGAGTGTTTATGCATGATTAGATGTTAAGCAGGTTAACACTTTAACATATTTTACTTTAACATTTAATAATGAGATTTTTTTATTTCTTAACAAAGTGTCCAGATACATTTTTGGGTCCATCTGTGTACCTGTGTCTGTGCCTGTTTTGATTATTCTTGAGTTCAGGAATGCAGGAATGTTTTCAAATGTGTGTTTGTTCTCAGGTGCTGGAGGACAATGATTACGGCCGTGCGGTGGACTGGTGGGGTCTCGGTGTGGTCATGTATGAGATGATGTGTGGCCGACTGCCTTTCTACAATCAGGACCATGAGAAGCTCTTTGAGCTCATCCTAATGGAGGACATCAAGTTCCCCAGGACCCTCTCTGCTGATGCCAAGTCCCTACTGTCAGGCCTGCTCATCAAAGATCCCAATAAGAGGTCACTCATAACAATATTGATCTGTATGGTCTATGTTCTTAATACATTTCAACTGGTCTTTATCTATTTCACTTCTGTTACAGCACTTATTTAGACAGGAACTAACTGCTGCAAGATCATAAGTGGTCTTCTGAGTTCTAACTAAATACATGTCGCTTCCTTTTGTTTTGCTGTCAGACTTGGTGGAGGTCCAGATGATGCTAAGGAAATTATGCGACATAGTTTCTTTGCTGGAATTGACTGGCAAGATGTCTATGATAAAAAGGTAATTCAGAATTTATGCTGTCCTGCTTAATATTGAATTTATGCTGTCCTGGATATTGAAGTCCATCTCTGCATCAGAGTTAAAACAAAATGACTTTAAAAACTATGACTTTTTTCTTGTAATTGTGACTTAATGTTTCACAACTGCATCTTTATGTATCATAATTTGATTTTCCAAGTCAAACACAGGCTTTCACAGATAATAACAGTGGTCTTTATTTCAACCTCTATATATGTGGATGCAACATCATGAAAAAGCAAACGTTTTTAAGTCACTGATACCATTGTAGAAAAATCAGACATTTTTTTTTCATCATTTTAAACATTTTAAGTTCCATTCACTTCTTTTTTTGTACAGAGGGAAAAAAAACCCTTTAATTAAAATTTGAGTAAAACTTTAAAAGTGCACACAACCAAAATACTTTTAATGGTACATGTTAAGACAGAGGTTATGTGTGACTCGATGCACTAATAGGTCACTGTCACTTGAACAGCCTTTACAAATAGCACAATGGTTGGCAGAGGAGGTGCGGTTCAGAGGCGTTAGATTGAGCCCTCCAGCTCACCATACTATATGCAGTGTCAGATCTGCACAAACAGGTGCTGTGTTTTTTTCATCCCCCTCTCTTCCTTCCTCAGCTGATACCTCCCTTCAAGCCTCAGGTGTCGTCAGAGACAGATACCAGATATTTTGATGAAGAGTTCACAGCTCAGACAATTACAATAACCCCTCCTGAAAAATGTGAGTTTGTCTGTTGTTTTTTGTTTATCTCTGCATACATTGACAATTCTGTAATGACACAAAAGCATAGTCAAAAAAACATGCAAGATATTGTGCTGACTTAATTATCTTCTCAGTCATGAGGCATATGCTGTGTACTGGATCATTTCTTGGCACAAATCTCGATCACCTGAAAAAAGTGTTACTTTTTTGTTCACACACAATCATTAAGACAGTTTGTGAAGAAGTTGCCTGGTTATATTCATGAATTATTCTTGAAATGTCATCTGATTTTCATCTCGCATCCATAGACCCAGAAAGAATCTGTAGACTAATAGTTTTTTAAAGATGTTAAAATGTTTCAGAGTTACTGCAGTCTTACACAAGTAGCCAAAAGCGTTTCCAAAGTAACTAAAATCATTTTTAGAGTTACAAAATTTTATCAATCACTTTTTTATGAAGTGCAAGAATTCTGCAATCTGCAGTATTTTATAGTGCCATATATATCATATTTTTTATCACGTTTCCACGAAAATATTAAGCAGCACAATTTAAAATTGATAATAATAAGAAATGTTTCTTGAGCAGCAAATCAGCATATTATGATTTCTGAAGGATCATGTAACACTTAAGACTGTAGTAATGCATCACAGGAATTAATTACATTTTAACATTTGTTAAAATAGAAAACAGTTATTTTAAATTGTTCTGATATTTCATATTGTTAGTATTTTTACTGTATTTATGATCAAATAAATGCAGCCTTAAGGGCTTAAGATACTTTCAAATAACAAATAATCAATCTTACTGACCCCAGATGTATTAAAAGTAATGTGTACTTGAATTTTTATCCAATTATACAAAAACTTTGATTTTCAAAGCCATATAAAACCAACATGAATAATAAATACATTTCTACATATTTGTTACATGTGCTTTAAACTTTAAACTGAATTTTTTTTTTTTTTCAGTCCCTCCCTAGAAGATTAGCAACAGTGTTGAATTTGAATTGAATTGAATTACATGACTGTGGACCAAGGGCTCAAATATATTAAAAAATATATCCCTGAAAGCCTTTCTGATTCCTGTCTTTTTCAGAAATCTCTGTAGGTCAGAATATCAGATTTTTTTAGATTATTTTAACTGACTTGAGATCATTGTAATAAAGGTAAACTACTTTTTCCATCAGCAACCTTGACTGTGTACACATTTATTAAATGATATGCTAATGTAAAATGTCTGAATGCCATATTAAACCGGTTTGGTGATTGTGCGGTGAAACAAGGCAGTAATATTTTCAATATCAATGCCAAAGCTTATAGAAGGTCTTGTCGGTATTTAGGATGTGTGGGACGAATTAAATTTTGTCTTGATAACCCTTTTAATAAAAGAAACAACCTTGTTTTCGCCTGCAAACTGTTAAGTCTTCTGCAGACTCCATATTCAACAGCTTGTTTCCTGCAAGTGTGTGGGTGCCAGTTTTTTGGCATATTGCAGGCTTTTTTGTGACCCGATGGGAAGTGTAAAAGTGGCTCAGATAAAGTTTTCTTCACGGCTAACTGCAGAAAACATTTTATTTGCATGAGCCTGGTTGAATATGACTGGTAATGTCAGTCTAGATGCTCCTGATCGATTGCTCCTGTGCCCCTCTCCGCAGTCGACGAAGATGGGATGGATTGCATGGACAACGAGCGACGGCCACACTTCCCCCAGTTCTCCTACTCCGCCAGCGGGAGAGAGTGAGCGCCTCGCAGCCGACACTGCCTCATCCTCATCAAGGTTACCACTGGAACAAATTAGGTCTTCAGCTTCTAACAGCCCCGGCCCTTTTGACCCTCCATCGTCCATCTTGGTTCTTTCATTTGTTTAGCTAGACCAAGGGAAACTTCTAATTTAGGGTGATGGGAATTTGCACGTCGGGTCGGACCGAGGTCCAGCCCGCTCAAACGTCCTCACAGCTCCAGCCCAAAGGTTGGGTCATGATGGGAGAACTTTTGCTGTTTGTCTTTATTGTGTTTCTCTCATTGATTTGAAATGTTGCTCCACATTCCTTATTCAGTGGGAACTAGTACCCATTCAGTTCAGATAAATACATATAACTGCATGGCTAGAGATTTACATGGGTTTTGCGATTCCGGGTACACATAGTATAACTACTCCAAACCGCTCCAGTCTCAGCTGCTTCTGTTCTTACTGTTTTTAAGGTTCACCTTCTGTCAAAACTGCCATAAACGGTTTACTCAGGCTTCACAGAGGACGTCTGTGATCAGGACTAGCTTTACCCCTCATTGATCCACAACTCAGTATTCCTCCGTACAAAGCCCTGTGAACCTGAGCTATGCAGCGCTAAACCCTCACCAAAACTACCAGTTAGAAATGCTTACTCAAATGTATTCACCGAAGGCTTTATTTCTTACATATCATTCCATTCCCTAAAAGTCCCAGTGTTTTATGGAAAAAATGGCACATTTGACTGATGTGGAGTGTTTTATGCAGCGATACACAACTGTCACGTACAGCTGATGATCAGACTGAATTCCCCCAAAGCCTAAACTGTTTTTGAGAAAGCCTTTCCACTTAACGAACAATAGTGCAATCATAGTGTAACAACAACAACAAAAAAAGCCAGCATTAATGGAAAGAATGACAGGAAGCACTATTTTTATTTTATAAGGAAAAAAATGTGATGTATTTAAGCGAATTTAATTTATTTTTTCTTTTTGTTTGTTTGTCCTTGCGTTTATTAAGAGCGCTTTCTGAGTCTCGTTTGAATGAAATAAATGCACCTAAAAAGGCTTACGAATGTAGATGGGTCACTGCAAAGGCCTTCATTTGTTTTTATTATTTTATTTTCCCTGAACTGTTTTCTTTTTACGCCAGTGTAGTGTTGTTCTCTTTATTCTTCCCCAAAGGAGTTTGACTATCCTCCTCAACATTGTGAGCAGTCTGAGTGATGTTGAATTGTGTTGCTTGTCTTTCCACCAATGAAAGGGCTGCAAAAGACCATCCTGATTCATTCAGATGGGTTACTGTATGTTAAAGTTTGTAACAGAGCAGGACACGCACACCACTGTGCTTTGCTTTAACTTTTACTGAGCATTTAAACATGACACAGCACATTCTAGTTGTCGTTTTGAGGCAGGACTGTGAACATTAATGAATCACTTTGCTTAAATGCAGATATTGATAAGTCAAATGCTATTTTCAAACACTTTTGAGTGCTAATATGGTTCGCTACATTTAATATCAAGTTCAATTTCCTTTCTAAAATATAGTAGTCCACAACTCGTCAGTCAGATTTTAGCATAAAAATCCTTCGATAAACATTGAAATACTAGGATGTCTGAGTTTCGAGCAAAAAATTACATTTTCTTGGATGAAAGATTGAGAAAACCTGGTGAGTTGAAATGGACAGTGTTTTTTAAATGGGATCAAAGGGAAATATCTGGATTATTGAGTAATAATTTGATATATGCAGCACATTTCATGACAGTGTTTGGCAATAAAACCTGCTGTCTGTGTGTGGTGTTTGTTTTCTGAGTGTAAAGATGGCTCTTGTGCATGTTGTTGTTGCGTTCAGCTTGTCAGTTTAATTTGGGCAGGAACGGCAAAATCTTTCATTTATATTTGACTTGGCACTTTTTGAGGAAATTTGGCCGAGTGCAGCCCCGAGGTGTGAGGTTGGGGTGAGAATATGGGACATTAATGAAGAGGGAAGTGATATATAAGGAAGGAGTGAGTCTGGATGGTGTGTATATGAAATGTGACGTAGAATAAGGTCTGTTAGTGTCTGAACTGGGGTTTCTTGCATGTTTGTTAAGGACTGACATGGATTTGATGACGGCTGGTTAAGGATGATTTAGAAAGTTTGTCCACATCCCTCACGCCAAACTGAGCTTTCCGCCAAAATGCCTGTGTTGATTGTGAGCATTGTGAATTGTCCAATGGTGTAATGTGAGATGCTGTAGCATGGTACTGTTGCTCTATTGCCAGATTTGATTTCAGTTGAGCTTGAGGATGTTTTTGCGTTCAAACTGTGATTTTCAGACAGCACAGCGGTGGTACTGCGGGAAGATTCGCTGTTTGTGTCATTCTCTGTCTTCCAAATTACACGTTTTCCTTTAGATCATTCCTTGTTTTATTTTTTCCCCATTCCTTATTTGTTGTTTTTGAGAGAAAGAGAGACAAAAAGTTAAAGAACTACCTGATTTAATTTAATGGCTGACATTGCTGACTGTTTAGTTTTTTTGGTGTTCGATTCTGTTTGTTTTATTACTTTTTTATTTATCAGTGAATAACTTGAATATTTTTCAACTATTTGTCTTGTTTTACATTTTCTGGTTCGGTAACATTTACAATTTCAATTTATATTGAGTAGGGAGATGGAAGCACTCATTTTGTATTTTTTGCTCCTTTGTTCTTGCTTTTTCACTTCAGATTTGTGATTGTACGGATTAGTTGAATTATTCAATCATACTGTGACGCTGTTCATCCATTTCATTAACTTTAATATGCACTTGTGAGGGAGGGTTTTCCTCAAGACGTGGAGGGGCAGAGAACGGTGATGTTCATTGAGGCGGTACCTTGCATGTGATAATACTTTATTTAAACAGCA